>LCTX01001522.1:0-34877 GCA_002233555.1 Limonomyces culmigenus | reverse complement strand
CAAGCCAAAAGTCCAAAACAAGGCACAGGTCCAAAACAGGGAATAGAAGCATGTCTGAAACAATAAAATGAGTACCTGGTGCCCAGATGCAGTGCTCTCCAGCAAAGTGAAAACGCACATTGCTATGACCGTAGTCTATGGGAGCAGTTGCTGCCACATGTTGGGAGTGTTGCGTCATTGTGCCTTGGTGAGCCAGGACATATCAGTCATGCATCCCATACATCTTGTCCCCAAAGCCACCAAGCTGGTGATCGGAGGCAAGCACCTTGGAAATGTTGATATGTTGCCAGATGGGTTGGGTAGAAAGGGTCCAAGAGCGTGTATGCGCTGCTCTGGGCACAAGCAAGGAGGCGACGGAAAGTGGTGGGAGGAAAGCAAGCCAAGATGGACCTGCATGTGAAGGGTGGAGGTGTGGCGTCAGGTGTTAGCGCCATGGGCTCAGGATTCATATGCTTGTGTATGGTGAGGTCAAATGTAATATTATATTGAGTTATAGAAGTACCTGGAGGATCGAATCAGCCAATGAGTGAAGACTATGAACTGTGAGCTGCTCACATGAACGAGTAGGTGGGGGCTCCAGCCATCCAATGGTGTCCCGACTATGAGGCCGTCATGGTATGGGTTTTCTCATTCCAAGTTCAAGCCTGGATGAGAGCACTGTTCCCAGAACGGACGTGTGTCGAATCTCGACGAGATCGAGGATGCTGTTGCAGGAAGAGAGCGATGGTGCTCACGTGCTACTTCCAGCGCATGCCTCTTGCCTCTTGCTTGCCTCCTTCATCATGCTCATCGTCTCGACTCCCTTTTGACAACTCGGGCTACTCAATTTCTGTGGCTTCCTTTCATGTGGCTGACTATGAACATGTGTAGCTCTGTGAGTCATTTCTTAAAATTGCTTCGTTCTATAGTCGTTGATTTGTTCTGACAACTTCCGCAGGTCCAAGTTCTCGACGGAGGACTGGTACGAACACCCTTATAACACATCCATGAGCATCGTACTTAGAGTCAAAAGGGCACCACACTCGAAGACGTCCTGAACGTGCCAATCTCGGATACGCCGCTCTGGTCTGCAAAGCTGCTGGCGGATGATCCGGAGGTCTTGATCCAAGCGCACATGGCGTTCCTTGAGGCCGGTGCAACTATGATTCAAACTGCAACGTGAGCAGGCATCCTTGTCTTATATTTACTCCTGGAATAACTCAATCCAGCTACCAATGCTCGTTCGCGACGTTCGAGGCAGCAGGCCATGGTGCAGACGTTGCCGCTCAGCTCATGCGCAAAGCCGTCCACCTTGCTGCTGAAGCCCGATCGCGATTTCTCACCTCGCACAATTTCACTTCCCCACCTGTCATCAAGATCGCGCTCTCTCTTGGCCCGTTCGGCGCGAGCCTCAGCCCGGGCCAGGAGTACGGAGGCGTGTACCCGCCACCTTATGGTCCAGAAGCATACTCGCCGGATGGAAAGAACTCAAACACCTTCGACAACGACGAGCTCCAGCAAGAATCTATTGCAGCACTCACACAGTGGCACCTTGCCCGACTCCACGTCTTTGCGAACGATGCAAACACATGGGCCGCGGTTGACATGCTAGCCTTCGAGACGGTCCCGCTTCTCACAGAGTCAAGGGCCATCTGCAACGCAATGGCACGGCTCGATGCGCCGCGCAAAGCGTGGTGGCTCTCCGCAGTCTTTCCTTCTGGTCGGGCTCCCGACGCGACCAGAGGGACGGGCGTGCACGAGCTGGTACGCATCCTTGGAGACGGGGACGAGACACCGGATGGTATTGGGATCAACTGCACCCCGCCGGAATTCGTGGGCGAGCTGGTGGGTGAAATTCAAGCTGCGATTGCCTGTCACAGCAGTGGGTGGAGGCCGGGGCTCGTTCTCTACCCAAATGGCGGGGGCATATACGATCCCATCTCACGGACATGGAACGAGGACGGGGGCGCTCAATCGACTGGATGGTCGCGCGGCCTCGCCCATGTCGTGAAGAACGTGAAGACGAGTGGCGTTTTTGGGCGAGTGCTTGTGGGCGGATGCTGCAAGACGACGCCAGACGACATCACCGCTTTGGCTGGACTGGTCGCAGATCTATAATGACCACCCAAGAGACTACGCTGCTCACTTTTCTCTAATATGCGAATACGAAACTTGTTCACCCTCGACCTCTTCCCGGCAACTCGTCATCAACTTCTACTGCTTAGCCTCGCGGCTCTGTCCTATAGCGCTTTTCACGAGGAGGCTTCTTCTTCGAGGCCGATTCCAGACTCAATACCTGCGTCACCGTTGACCACGAGGCAGCGCTGGTTGCTGGACGATGAGGCCGCATTCCCCAAGCCGGACGATCATTTGGCCTCGAAGCTGAAGCTAGATCGCACCGTGCCGCGATCAATGCTGATGTCGGCGGTCCAGCGCAGTGTATATAGCTTGTGAACGTCTCGCTCGTCCCCGAACCTTCATCCTCCTCCTCCTCCTCCTTCAACCTACCGTCAGTGCTCCGCCGCCTTTGCCCTCCTTGACCAACCTCACTCGTGTGATAGGGCTTCCGTCTCCGTTGACGATACCTCTGCTCTTCTCGACTACATCCTCCCACCGTATCATATGTGCGTCCTTTCACTGATCTATATCATCTCGAATTACATCTCCTCTTCAGAATGGGCGCCTGGGGTCTCGGTCTGTTCCAGTCCGACTTGGACCTAGACGTGATTGACGATCTCGGCGGTGACATGGAGCTCGACCTCTACTATCCCGAAGATCGTGAACACGTTCTCAAAGAGCTTGGCGGGGGCAAGTTCGCCACCAAGTTCGACGAGCTCCGCAAGGCCCAGCCCACGCGCAACATGTTCTACGACCCCAAGTATTTGCTTATCCTCCTCGCCGCCGCTGCGATGGAGCTTGGCGCCACGATCACAGACGACCAGCGCGCATACCTGAAGAAGGCCATCAACCGCGTTCACATGTACAAGGAGGCCCACGACGATATGGTCAAGGCGCTCGCCGAGTTCAAGAGTGGCACGCCATACGCGGTCGCTGGTCCGGGTCTCATCCAGACTATGATGGCCGCCACGAACGATCGCGAGCCAGGTGACGGGCCCGTGTGCATCAACACCGGCATCCTCCCTATCTTGAAGCAGCCTGGACAGCTCTGAGTAAAGTGTATCTCGACGAATACTTGTTGTAGGCTGTATCCGTACCCGTATTTTGCCACTCTTCTTATGATCGCACAATGCCCATATACTTTGCTGAGCCGTGATTCTGTCATTTTGTTAGGAGAACATTTGCTAGGCTTTGGGTTTGAGCTCACGCGTAACGAGATACCGGACCCCGGTTTTCGGCTTTGTGTCCAAAGCTTGAACTGGATGTGCCTCAAGGCTCGAGCCGAGTGACGAAGTGCAGCGTGGTTGATGCATCCGTGGGACGCTGGATTCGCAAACTGAATCTATAAGAGATCACTCAGGCGGCGACGGCGTCCACAGACTTTCCCCCCACGTCTGCGTGTACCCAGTACGCTCCCTTCTGCATGCGTTGCTCTCGGTGAGATCGCTCATGATCATCGCAGTTCGTCCAATCGACCGCCTAGAACTCGTCCTGTATTTTCGCCTTCAGTTCGTCATACATAACATGTACGTAATTTTTCCCAGACGATCCTTCCGTTGACTGACTAGTCACTCACAGCATGGGTGCCTGGGGTGACGGTCTCTTCCAGTCTGATGCGGCCCTCGACGCAATCGGCGACCTTGGGTCGACCATGGACCTCGAGCTATACTGCCCCGAAGACAGCGACCACGTTCGCAAGGAGCTCGACATCGGCAGGTTCGCGGTCAAGTTCGACGAGCTCCGCAGAAGGAGAGGCATGTGATGGGCTGCTATGATCCCAAGTACCTTCTGCTCCTACTCGCTGCTTCCGCGATGGAGCTTGGCGCGATCGTCACCGAGGACCAGCGCACGCATGTCAAGAAGATCCTGGACCGGTTCGCATTCTCCAAGGAGGTCCACGACGACATCACCAGAGCGCTGCGCGAGTACAAGTCGGGCACGCCGTACCATATCGGAGGGCCAGGGCTGATCAACACCATGATGGGGGCCACGAGCCAGCATTAGTAGGAGTCTGACTAGAGCTTCACGCCCGGAAAGGGTGCCTTTTCACGAGTATCTTGGCAATCGTCGTTCCTCTTGCACACGGCCTTGAAAATGACATGTCACTTCTTTTAAAAAGCAGATCGAAGTAGTATTGCAGCAGTAGGCACAGCATCGATAAAATCATACCAGAACTACTCGTCACAGTGCTTTTGCCAGTTCTTCAGCCATCCGGCGACATTGGACGTCGCATGCTAGGAAGAAGTAAGCACTCGTTTGAAGACTTAGAAAGCAAATAGTGCATACCGATATCCAGTGGATGTTGCCGAGAATCTGCTCGAGCGTCTGGTTGAGGCTGAGGTCGTACGTCCGAGTGTCTTTCCCTTTGAAGTAGGCCTTGGTCTCCTCGTAGTCATTCATAGTCTTGAGTGAGCCAAATGCAACCTTGTTCATCGTCAGGTTTGGAAAGACGAAAGTGTAAAGAATAACGTACCGCGATCAAAAACGATATCGACATGAGTGAGTCTGTCGGCTCCTACAAGATAGAAAATCGTCAGAGACATAAGGTGACAGAGCCAGAGAACAGGGAGCACGTCATTCATGTGATTCTTGTAAAAATCGACGACGAAGCGGCCGTTTCCGTGGTTGACCGTAGACGAAAGGAGGGTCCTGATTTCCAGCATGCCGGTTGTACCGTACAGAGACTTGAGTGTCTTATCGATGAGCTCTACATCCGGAGAAGCGCCGAGTGCGGTTCTGAAAGCTGATGAGCAAGGACGGCAAGGAACTAGACGCAGGTCAACGCACAAGCATCGTGCACGTTCGTTCGGATCGATAGCGTGGTCATAGATAGACTTGACAGTGTCGAAAGCCCTGCGTCCTCCGTATTGGACAACCTGAAGTAATGGTGAGCCTTGATGCAGAGTCGTGGAACATTGTAAACCCACAGTGGCATACACGACATTCGCGAGACCTGCCGGAATGTACTTGCTGTCCTTGGTCTTTTGAGTGCGTTCAAACCGCTTCGTCAGCTCGGCAACAACGCTAGGAAAGGCGTGAGTACCGTATGTGTCAATGAATATTAGGCTACGCCTACTTTGGCTCGCCTGCAGATGCCGCTTGCGCGATCGCCACCTGTCGGAGCAGATCGGTGAGAGGTGCCTCTCCACGCTTGATCTCGTATCCGACTCGGTCCACGTGAGGCATGAAGATGCTCTGTGTCAACATCGTGTCAAAAACTGCGATGGCAAGGACACCCAAGCGGATACCTGTTGCAGGAGCTTGAGTCCGACCATGATGCTTGCATCGTCCCGCCACAGAGTTCGCATGGCATTGAGGCTGGTAGCGATACTGTTGAGAACGTAGTCTAAAAGCAGTGGTCAGTGACTGATTGTCATGTATATGACGGTACTCACAATTCTGCTTAGCTCGGAGATCGTTTGCAAGATCGAGCAAGGCGCTGGTCTTGGTCATGCCCGCCTTGGCGAATGCAAGAGTGTCAAGTAGCAACCCTACGCGGTCTTCCGCTGTGAAGATTCCGTCCGACTTGGTGGCCTCCTGGACAATCTGCTTGAACAGGTCTCCCTTATAGAGCACACGGTCTGCGATATCATACCACAAATCAGCAATATAAACTGGTAACAAGACGGTACCCAGACTCACAGACGCCAGTTGTGTTGGCATTCAGCTTGAAGGGCTTGCTGGTGTCCAAGTCCAGCATGGCCTCGCGCTCCGTCAGAACATGAGAGCGCTCGACGAAGCTGGTGTCGCGACCGTTCTTTGTGAGGATGGCAAGCGGTATATTCCTATCGACCGTTAATTCCGGTCAACTGTCTCCGCAGCAAATTACGCACCAGATGACCTTGTCCTGCTCCGCACTGAGGCGACCACGCTCCCAAAACCGGTTCTGTCGCACACGAATCCCCGTTCCAACGTCGTCCACAGTGATTACAGGGAATCCAGTCTAGGAGAGTGAGCGACTGAAGTGCCGAACGGGGAGACGTTCACTACCTCGCCCATCCATTCCTTGAGCATGTCGCCTACATCGAAGCCAGCGATCTCCGACAGTCCCTTGAAGAGGTCCTTGGAGGTTGTATTGCCGTAAAGGTGCTGCTTAAGGTAATTGGACAGGCCTTTGAGGAAGACTTCAATCCCGACATGCGCGGAATACATCCGAAACACTGTGAATAATCAGATGGTTGGGACTGCCCTTCACCAAGAATGAGAACAAGATGACGTACCCGATGCAGCTTTCTGGTAGGACAAGGCATCGAACACCTCCAGTGTACATCGGTAAGAAGATCAACAGGTTGGAGGGGATAGTCTCACCTGACCAATCTTCCCTTCGTCCGGGATGTCGGCCTCGATGGGGTGTGATGACAGCTTTGCATCAAGATTGAGAGCCGTCTGAAGGACTTGGCCAACAAAGTGTGTCTCCATCTGGTACTGAGGAAAGACTCGACCGAGTGCAAAGTCTCCAGCCTGTCAAAGATAGTTCAGTTCAGTGAAGGACGATATGGCAGGTGCTGATCATCACCCATGATGTCAACCCTTCGTTGAGATACAAGTTGTCCCACCCTGTCGCAGAAAAGATGATGTCAGCTTGCATAAGATGCGAAGAGAACTCATTTTACACTTCATGGTCGTGATGTTACCGAACCTAGCTCACAAGTCAGCCGACGGGCTTTAACAAAGAGCACTGAGAGTGACTGACCACTGATGACCAGTCTCGTGAGATTGGACCGAGCCAACCAACATCCGTTTTGCGATGTCAGACTGCGCAGGGTCGACAGTGTACGTAGAAGCGTTGCCAATAATGAGACCCTATGTGCAGGTTAAACTAAGCATAGCGATGCATAGCCTTGGTAGGCCCACCCAGTTCTCCATGGCCCCTGCAGATGAAGTGAGCATGGTAAGTAGACTTCGGAGATTATTTGACTCGCCGCCAGTCTCACGCCCGAGCAGTGTATCCAGTTTAGGAAGCGGGAACTCCACGTTGAACATCTGCGATTTCGTCAATTCTCAATTTGCTGTTGATTGGTGCGTTCAACCTTCTCGTACTCGTAAAGGACCTTCGCCTTAACATCTAAAGCATGCTGTGCCTGACCAATGATCTCCGGAGTAGCTAAAGAAAGTTGAAGCTTCGTTCCATGAACAACATAAGAACACACCATAGATTCGCAGAGGACGGATCTTCCCGCTGATTGGGCTCGTATATGAACTTTGCTTATACTCGAAAGCTCCGGTACCCCAAGCTGCGAGGTAAGTAGACATCTGTATACACCGTGACTATAAGCCAAAGAAGAAAGTCACCACCTGCGCAACTCACCAGGGGAGTCTTGCCGAAACGAGTGATCTTCCATCCAGATTCCCGCTCACGAAACGGAATGCACAGGTATCCTGACAGGACGTCGTCTACAGGGCCCTCGTACACGATGGGCATATTAGAAACGTTGACGAGATGAGGACGGGAGATGAGGTTGATCGTGAATGTGCTCTTCAACGCTGGCTCGTCCCAGCACGGAAAGACTTTGCGAGCTCCGAGAGGCTGGGGCCATCATTGTGAGACAGATTTCAAGAAAAAGTTGATGTCCCGACTCACTTCGAACATGGTAGAGGAGTAGTACACTGACTTGCCGTCAATGATACTCGTCTGGTGGTACAACCCATTCGAGACAGACTCCATCTTGCCGCTGAAGCCGAGACGAAGAATCACAGTATCGCCAGCCTCCAGGAAGTTCGCGAAATGCAGGGTGACACGTTCGAGAGAGGTATCGTATGACCGGTACGCGTCGTATTGCTCAGGACCGTGCTCGATTGCGGTGGAAATGACCGAAGCCGCGCCAACTGTGAGAGACGGCGCAGCATTGAGAACGATCATGGAAGTGGTCTCGAGGACCTGGAGCTCAATCTTGACCATTCCATCGAACGATAGGTTGTTCGGGTGGAGGTCCGTGCGGACGACCAAGTCGTAGTGCACAGGACGCAGAGTGGTCGGCAGGCGAGTGGTGGCCATGTTCGTTGATGTGGTGTCGGACAGCGAGGTGTTTGGACAAGCAGGGCAGATCACAAGCGGGTGCGCTTATGTATGCGTCAGGGTTGCGGGCGCAGTCCAAGGCACACAGTCGCGAATGCGCAGCCGGTCCATCACGGCAAGAAGCAGAAGCAAAGTGCACGCCACACGACGTCGAGCAGCTTGTCCACCCGCGTCATAGATGTGGTGGTCGTCATTACCACAACTTCACTTGCCCAGTCTAAGAACGACGAGACATGTTTGCTATGGCATGATCTTTGGTATCTCGCTCTCTATTGCGTCGCAGTCTATCGTAGCCACCGTTCGGCGCCGGCGCAAGGAAGCACGCGAACATACCCATGGGTTTGAGCCTCGTCCCATTGAGCTGCGGAACGATGAAACGATACAAGGCGTACTGGGTCTTATTGGAAATACGCCTCTCGTGAGGATCGCTAGCTTGAGTGATGCACTGGGCTGCGAGATTCTGGGCAAAGCGGAATGGTTGAATCCTGGGGGCAGCGTGAAAGACCGGGTGGCTCTCAAAAGTAAGCACACTCTATGCTCTAGTATATGTCCTGGCTGATTCGGCTACCAGTCATTGAGGATGCAGAGAACACCGGCCTGCTCATTCCCCATGTTGGCTCCCGAATATTCGAAGGAACCGTTGGTTCCACCGGCATCTCCTTTGCAACTGTGGGAAGGGCTAAGTAAGTCCACTCTCAGTGATATGAATGGATGAATGCTGACCGCATAACTATGATAGAGGATACGACACCAGTCAGTTGCATCCATATTCACACTTCCCATCAGCTCACCAGACTCATACAGCCATCGTAATGCCCGACGACGTTGCTCAAGAGAAGGTACAAGCTTTGCAGGCTCTTGGGGCTGACGTCGTTCGAGTCCGTCCAGCAAGCATCGTGGACAAGAAACAGTTCGTGGTATGTTCACGGTAGGTTTCCGTCTCGATCACAATTAATGCAGCACATCCCAGAACCTCGCCCGAGCATACGCCAAAGACTTTGGTCGACATTCTCCAAGCTCTTCCGGTGCCAGCTCTCCGGGCAATGAACGACTCCCGACCGATGTTCCACGACCACACATCCTTAAGACAAGCACAGAGTCGATCCTCGTTACCACCACAGCCGATGTAGACGCGGACGGTGATGGTATAGTGGACGACATCAAGGAGAAGGCAAAGCTTCGGAAAGAACCTCGTGGCTTTTTCGCAGACCAGTTTGAGGTTCGTGCTGGCAACTGATCACCACGGCCGAGCCATCATCATTCACACATTTTTGCCTAGAATCGGGCCAACTTTGAGGCTCATTTTGCCGGTACTGGTCCCGAAATCTGGAGGCAGACTAACGGACATGTTCATGGTTTCGTGGCTGGAGCTGGTACAGGCGGCACTCTGGCTGGCATTGGTCGTTTCTTGAAGAGTGTGGACGAGGAAGTTGTCGTTGCCATGGCTGACCCTGAAGGGAGCGGGCTGTTCAACAAAGTCAAGCACGGTGTCATGTTCGACCGTCGGGAGACCGAGGGCACAAAACGACGGCATCAAGTGGATACCGTAGTGGAGGGCATGTATGTGATTTGTTTCTCCCTCAACTCTGTGCTGATATATATGATCGTCGGTAGTGGCATCAACCGCCTGACCCACAACTTCGAACTAGCGCTTCCCATCGTTGACGAAGCGTTTCGGTGAGCCTTGGTGACATTAACAATACTCCAAGTGAACTGACTCTCGATCCAGGGTGACCGATGCAGAAGCCGTCGCAATGAGTCGCCATCTCGTGAATGCTGACGGTCTATTTTTGGGCTCTTCGAGTGCATGCAACTTGGTTGCGTGTGTTAGACTTGTACACGCGAAAGGCTGGAAGGGCTCGGGCAAGCGTATCGTAACCATTCTGTGAGTGTAATTGTTACTCGGCGGCAGCTGAGTGAGCTCATTCCAAGCATAGCTGCGACTCTGGAAGTAGGCATTACTCGAAGGTGCGCTTTACTTCTGACTTTTCCTGCCCTTCTTCTGATACATAGCATTTTTGACAGTTCTGGTGATATGTCATCTACTGGTGACTATCATCTCTTCTGACAATCTTGATCAGGAACGACGACTACCTAAAGGCGGCTGATATACCCATCGACATGAGTCTCATCGAGAAGATGGTTCAGGGTTAGTAATGTTGGGACAGTGTGATATACTACATATCATTATGCTGTATCCTTACGACCTAGTACATGAGCGACCCTGGCTTGAACGCTCCCATAACGCGACGCGACGCGCCAGAGCTGGAGAGCAGCCATGTGACCGTGTCCGGTTACCTCACTGCTTGTCCTCTCCCTCTATCTGCTCACTCATCCGGTTGCACGCCCGCCGTCTCGTCGACCGTGTGAATGAGAACCCATGGCAGAAGATTCTGCTGTCCCTCGGTCTCTCCCTACATTCAACACCTCTCCAATCTCCCGAGGTTCCAGGCCGGCGAGTCTCTTGGACTCGTCTACTGCTTCGAGCACCCCTCGCGCCAGGGCTGCGTCGTCGCAGACTTTTAGCAGCTCCTCCGCGCGACGCCTATCGATTGTGCCAGATGGAAGAATCATTCGAAGGGTTACGTCTCGTCTATTTCGTATCTCAGAAGGACCAGCAGCACCGGTGGCACCGCCTGAGCGAGAATGGACGCTGTTCAGTCAGCGAATGGAGAACGAGGGGCAGATTGCTCCTACTCGCCCTAGGGCGCCAATGCAGACGTCAGTTTCGTACAATCATCAGCCAGTGAGTAGATCGTCGGTCCAGCCTCGCCCATTCTCCTCCATCGAGATTCCTCCTCCTTCCACTTCGTCCATCTTCGGTACCGCCAGCCAAGTGCAGTCGCCCGTCGATGAGCCCTCACTCTTTGATGGACCTCCACTTCTTGCCTCTGCCCTACCCTCGGAACCCGGACCTTCGACTGCCGAAATAGATACCACGCCTCCCAAGACGACCCTTATGCAGCAAATTATAGACCGACTCAGCCTCACACCACTCCACAAGAACATCATCAAGTGTAGCATGGCGTATTTCCTTGGATCTCTATTCACGTTCAACCCACATCTCTCTCAGCTTGTGGGCGCAGTAGCAGGGGGTGGACCGTCTGCATCTGCTCACATGGTGGCCACTGTGTACGCGAGTACAGAGTTGCAATGCAGGACGCCTCGTACTGATATACCCTTTCAGAGCCGTGTACTACAACCCTGCCAAGACCGTTGGCGGCATGGTAGAAGCCGACAAATATTGCCTCATGGGCCTTCTCTTCGCTGCCTTCGTGTCTCTCAGCAGTATGGGCGGCTTCTGGTTCTTTGAGGTCAAACCCGGATATGAGTGGCTGGCCGATACCATTGTCATCTTCTGGGTCGGCCTGTCGATGTCGATCGTTGCGTGGACCAAGCAGTGGATGGGTACGTCGTTGACTCGACGTAGATGTCACGTTGCTGATCACGTTCTTCAGGCAAACCAACATTCAACCCAGGTATGCGACGCAGTCATCCTAGATTCTTACGGAACTAACAATGGGGCAGCCTGCAGTATGGCGGCAATCATCCTCTTCACAGTGTAAGTGCTCATTCCAGTGAGCATGAGAATGTGGTTGACACTTCTTCCGTAGAGTGGTCAAGGAGGGCGGTCTTTCAACACTGATTCAAGTCTCCGTCTTGGTCATTGCTGGCGCACTGTTATCCAACCTCGTCTGCTACAGCATCTGGCCCCAATCCGCAACCGCCAACCTGCGCAAGAGCATGACGACCACTTTGGGCTCATTCAGCACAATTCTCGCTCTCGTCACCGATACTTTCCTTCTCGAAGACTCGCAACTCAAGCCATCGCAGGATAAGATCCAACGAGCGATCGAGAACCACCAGGCTAGCTTCGTCAGGCTGAAGAAGGATCTGTCCGAAGCGCACTCCGAAGCGCTCTTTGGCGGACCTAGTCGACCTGCTCATGATGCAGGACGGGGAGACCTCGGAAAGGCGTACGAGGACGCAGTCGATTCGTTGAACCGGCTTGGGCAGCATCTGAACGGACTTCGGAGCGGCACGCGACTCCAGTACGAGCTGTCCAAAGCACACCTAGAAGGCAAGATTGCGCTCGATCGATCCTCAAAGCAGCGAGCTCAGGCCACAGTGGCCGTTGACAGCGACGAGAAGGCTCTCCTTCAGGCTGCGGCTAATATGTTCGGCGAAGTCGTTCAAGATGTTGGTGGGCCCCTGAAAGCGCTCTCGGTACGTTGCCCTCTCAACGGTCACACCATCTGTATCTCTGACTGGCTGTTCAGTCGGCTTGCGATGCCAGCTTTCGTTCGTTGACTCAGGCGCTGGCTAGCTCATCAAATTCATTCCAGCCTGAGGACTTCGAGCGACTGACCGAGGATCTCGAGCGGGCCATGCATACATTTGAGAGCACTTCTAGCCACGCCATTGTTCGAATCTACCGCAAAAGTATCTTCGAGGCCGAAGCTCTCAGTCACTCGACGTCTGCGGATTTGACATCCGTCGCTTCCTTGATGACCGACGGAGAGGTTGAAAAGGTAGTCAGTCAGCACCAGAACGAGAACTTGTTTTTGGTCTACTTGTGGGTTCATTTTCATTGTGCTTTTCTGACCACAGCGTGCTGAGTAAAACACAGCTTCATCTTCACGCTCCAGGAATTCACTCGAGAACTGGATTCCCTCATCGATGCACTTGGACGTGTTTGTCTACTCGAACAGGCCAAGCGTGCTCGGGGCAACGCGTGGACGCGTCTGTTCCGTAAGTTGCGGGACATTGTGGGCCGGCAGGGTTCTACGCCATCTTCGACAGCTCCCAACGCCCGCTCGATGAAGCGTCCAATCTGTGCGTTACCCAGTTGCACATTCCCTATATATTGGCTCATCGCCATCTCATAGCCACATACTTTGTCTCCAAGCGCCCGAAGCAGAAGACGTCTTGGTTTCCCAAGGTCACCCCGCATGCGCCAAACACGCTCCAAACTCCAGCTAGGAGGCATCTATCATTCTGGGGCCGTGTCAAGCAATCCATTTGGGCACTCGGGAGTCGGCTGCGCGCGAGTGACGTCAAATATGCGGTCAAGGCCGGGATGGCAACCGCCCTGCTTGCTGCGCCAGCGTTCTTCGATCGGACTCGGCCAATATTCGTGCAGTACCGAGGGGAATGGGCATTAATCTCGGTCTGTCCATCTTCTCACTGCGGCCTGTGTGTATCCTAAATTCGTACCAGTTCTTTGTGGTGATCTCACCCACAATCGGAGCAGTAAGTGACATCACGCTGTGCTTTCTATCTGACTGATGGAATCAATCGCTTAGACAAACAACCTCAGTCTCCATCGAGTCCTCGGGACCATGTCAGCTGTCCACCTCGTGGCTGCGGTCTCGCGCTGACAAATTGTCAGGTTTGGCGCTTTCACTGCTGCCGGGATCTACTCGCTTTTCCCGGACAACGCGGTGGTCCTGTCAATCTTTGGATTTTTCTTCTCCATCCCGTGTTTCTACTATATAGTAGCTTTTCCGGCGTACGCGACTACTGGCCGGTTTGTGCTGCTGACATACAACTTGACATGTCTCTTTTCGTCAGTTTTCTTTGCACTGTGACCTTCTCTCACTCAAGCATATCTTCCACAGGTACAACACTCGGGAACGCGATACGTCTGTCCTAAACGTTGCCATCCAGCGCTCCGTTTCCGTGACGATCGGCGTCGTGTGGGCGTTCATCGTATCCCGCGTATGGTGGCCGTCCGAAGCTCGTCGAGAGCTCAGCAAAGTACTCGGAGAGTGAGTGCCAGATCTCAGCTCCGTGAGGACGAGGAGCTAAGGCTATGGACCTAGACTGTGCTTGAACGTGGGGTGGCTATACATCCGGATGGTCGCTCACAACTCTTTCGCGCCCGAGCCGGAAGATGGTCATGCCGACGAGGATGAGCCGTCCGAGGACAGTCCATTGATTCCGTCTGCTGTGTCGTCAAGGTTGCGTGGGTCGATTCATGAGTTCATGGCCATGTATGTTCTTTCCCTCCCATCTTCCTGCTTACTCCTGACCATTTTTGTCACAGGGAGCTCCACCTCCAGATTAAGCTCATTCAACTCCAGGGCTTGCTTGCGTCGGCTCAACATGAACCCCGACTGAAGGGTCCATTTCCGGTGAAGCTGTACCGTGGTATGCTCACCAACCTGCAAACGATACTGGATCGCTTACACAGCATGCGTTGCGTCACTACGCGAGAAGAGTGGTACACGGTCGGTGCTTCTTCTTAACATAGCTCGTGCCACGCTCAACTCGTCGCTCAGAACGTTCGTCGGGACTACATCCTACCGTTCAATAAGGAGCGGCGAGACGTTACTGGCAATATCATGCTGTATTTGTCCATCCTCTCCTCGGCGTTCCAGTTGAAGACGCCGCTTCCGCCATATCTCCCTCCGGTCGAGACGTCCCGGCAGACGCTTGTGGAAGCGATCAAGAAGCTGGAGCCGACTCGCACCGCTGAGGTCCAGGGGTCGAAACAGCTGCTTTTCTTCGCATATGCGATGACCATGAAGGGTGTCACGCAGGAGCTTGAAGTGCTCGGGAAGACGTTGCAAGATGCCTTCGGCGTGATCGGCCAGGTACGTGATGCTTCACCACCACCCTGGCACGTATGCTCATCCCCGTTTCAGAACCAGTTTGATGCGTTGTTCGCAGCAGCAAATGACGTTGCATAGACAAGCGGACGTAGATCACTGTAGAAGACCGCTTCGATACCATTGCTTTCTTGCATCCCTCTTTCAAACTTGCAGTTTCACTCAACTGGGAAACATTTCCAAACGCCTACACTGAGCGCTGCTCTGGTGTTCCAGATGCTGTGCCCCGGTTAACGCGCTTTTGCAGGGCCGCAGTGCATAATGAAATGATTCCGGTTCGAGGCGTCATACTTCATCGTCGTGACCCACACAGACACGTAACTTCTTCCGTGGCATCGAGCTGAGATCCAATGGTAGAACACATCGGATGTCTGGGATGCCCAGCGGCTGTGTCCGGACATCAAATACGCGAAGAACATATTGACTCTTCTCTCGCATCCGAGTCGTCGTGGCGAAGCCGATCATGTTCGGGTACATAATGGGTCTGCTATGCTCTGATCCGCACCGCCGAGCCCACCCGATTGCGAGGATCAAGGAGAAGACGATTCAGGTACTGATGATTGAGCTGTGGAGGCAGTGCGTTGGGGGGATTCACATCTGTACCGCTCCGACCAGTAGTAACCGGATGAACAAACAAGCCTGACAAGCTACAGCCATGTCTATGATGTGAAATCAGCTCGGTCAGCAACATGCTTCTCACAATGTTATCGGGAGCCCTCTTGGTGATTGATCCACACGACGTGGTTGATTGTCTGAAACGCGTGCGGAAGATGAGAGCGAGGGACAGATAGAGCCCATATGTTGCGAGAGGTCAAAAGAGCGCTGCTTTACACGGCCTCAGCAAGATGATTGCAGGCACGCGTCATCACACGACGGAGAGAGAGCGGAGGGAGGAGTTGCCGACGTCGTCGGGCAGAGATGCCCGTCGAGGGACAGGCTGCGCTTGATGCGCGGGACCCGGGTAGTCTAGTAGTTCCGCCCCCGCGGCACAGGCGCTCAGGCCCCTTCTCCCTCCTCTTAATCCTTCTCGCTGTGGATGCTCGGTTCATTTGTCTCCATCCGACTCTAAAAGCTCTGTGTTCGACGTGTTCCTAGCATCTCCTTCTCTCTCTTTTTACGACCTTTTCCCCCCTCTTTCTCCCCGAACGGACTCTTCCTACCTTCTTCACATCACAATCCGCCCCACCTCCCCATCCGTCGTCTCAACCATGTCCGACTCACAGCACACCAGCTCTTCCCACTCTAGCAACCCACATGCACTCCAACGAGGGAAGGCGTGCCTTCGCTGCCGGTTCGTGCTCTCTCCTCATTTCGCCCGCTCGGGCCGCTGTCACGAGACTTCAACTCACATTCTTCTGCTCCACTCGCAGCAAACGCAAGATGGTGAGATCTGCTCTCTTTTGAGCAAGCAGTTTCGTGCGCTAAGATGTTCCCTCCAGCGGTGCGACGGAACGAAGCCATCCTGCCAGCAGTGCACAAAGGCCAAGAAGGGCGACCAGTGCCAGTACGACGACGGTCAGGGCAAGACCCGCACGCAGATCATGCGGGAGCACATTTCCCGGCTGGAACAGCGTGTCCGCGAGCTCGAGGATCCCGACCAGAACCCGGCCTCGATCTTCCTCTTCGACCCGGTCCACAACTCCTCCTCTTCATCTGAGGGTGGATCTCCCACAGCGAGCGCCATCGCAAGTAGCCACAGTGGCATCTTCCCGGGTACGCACTCCGATATGACCCTTCCATGCAGCCCGTCTAACTTAAGGTTCCAGAACGTCCAGCTGCTCCTTACATGTTCCAGTACTCCGTCTCACCTCCACCCACCGCGAACGGCTTCATGGACGCTACACAACCCCCTCTGGACCTAGCGCACATGATGTTGGACATCTTCGCACCCCACCGCCGTCAACTTGGGCTGGAGCTGGACGTCACACATCTGCACGAGAGCTTGGCTTTGTCATCAGCCGATCAACCTCACCCGGTGTTGATGAACGCCATTTACCTGTGGGCATGCTTCCTGTCCCGGCCGGGGCCGCTGTCTCAGCACGAGGGCGAGTACCTCAAGGCGACGCTCAACAGCCTGAACGATGC
This sequence comes from Limonomyces culmigenus, assembly GCA_002233555.1. Classification (NCBI taxonomy): domain Eukaryota; kingdom Fungi; phylum Basidiomycota; class Agaricomycetes; order Corticiales; family Corticiaceae; genus Limonomyces; species Limonomyces culmigenus. The sequence goes on along the minus strand of LCTX01001522.1, from coordinate 18,065 downwards.
GCTCCCGCAGCCGCACTACCTCATGGACGCGATCCGCGCCACGTGCCTACTCGCGCTGTACTTCTACTCTGTCGGACGCATCACCGAGGCGTCGTACCACGCGGGTGCCGCAGCGAACCTCGTGGTCCGCTGGGAGCTCTACCGGGCACCGGCGGGTAAGATCCCCACCGGGGGCTGCTTCAGCCTCGACACGTGCAAGGACTCCGTCGAAGAGGGCCAGCGGATCTCTACGTTCTGGATGGTGTACAACCTCGACCGATGCTGGAGTACGGTGATGAACCGTGCGGCCTCAATCCCGGCAGACAAGACATCTTCGTTCTTCGTTGATGTGCCGTGGCCCCAGCCGGTCGAGGACTACAGCAACGTCAGGAATCTCAGTCTTGCTCTCTTAGTCTGTATACTGACATCATATATACAGTACCTCGTGGACGAGAGCGTCGAGTTCGACACCATCAAGGCCTTCCTCGCTGGATCATCGTCGCTGACGGGGCTGTCCATGCCGGCCATCCGGGCCAAGGCAAGTGCCCTGTTCGCCGCGGCTGCCAACGGAGCGTCAACCATGAACGTCAACCTGAGCGAGCTCGCGAGCCTCTCGCCAGAGATGGTCCCGGAGATGGCTGGTCTCGAGTCCGTGGTGCAGCAGTTCCTTGCATTACTCCCGGCTGCACAGATCGACGCCGCGGTCCCCGAGGTCAAGCACATGCTCGTGGTGACACGCTCGCTCGGGCTCGCCGCGCTGCTCAAGCTCGAGGACCCGTTCGCCATGGCCGGCTCGCCCGTCGCGCATCAGTCCGCCCTCCAGTCGGCGCGCGACATGGTGGACATCATCCGCCGGCTCAACGACACGGACTACGAGTTCCTCGACCCGGTCCTCGGCGCGACGTGGCTCCTGGCGGCGACGATCCTCTTCCGCGAGATGGCGTTCATCCAGGCGTCGTGGCCGATGTCCGCCGGCGTCGCGGAGATGCGCTCCGAGCTCACGACCGTGTTGTTCGCGATGACCGCACTCAGCCAGCGCTTCCCCATCCTCGGTCAGTTCTGCCCGCTTGTGCCTGCTTCGCGCGCTGACGGTCGCCATGCCCATCTACAGCCAACTACGCCTCGCAGATCCAGGCGGGTCTTGCTGCGATCTGAAGATTGATTCGAGTCCCTGAGCGACGACCGGGCTGTCCCACCCGTGTCAAACTGCTCACTTTTCTTTTTTTCGCCCTGGGCGCCACACGGACGCTTCCTTTTTTTTCTTCGTTTCCCTCCTCCCTTTTACTTTCCTTTCGTTCGCGCACTGCACCTTCTCACGCTCCTTTCAACGCCTCCTACGGACCACCCCCACGCTCCTTTCTCACGTTCCGGCTGCTAGATGGACTACTCCCCCACCGCACGGACTATTACCTCACGACCCCACGCGCCAATTGCCTCGAAACAATGTTCGGCGTTATGATTGCATCTCCACCACACGGACTACCTTTAGATAGTATCCATCTAGCATAGCACGGACTGCGCTCACGGACGCTTCACAGAACACGGACTATAGTAGTAGCTAGGTAGTACCCTTTAATGCCACTGTATCCATAGGTATACCGCATAGCTTGTGCTGTAGTGGGTAGCTCGCGTCATGCCTCCTCTATCGGCGGTGAGGAGCGCGGAACACAAATGAGCGCCGCGAAGCTTCCCTTCCCCTCCCACCCACCACCTCTCCATCCAGGCGTCGCTTCTCCCCGCCGTCGTGAAACCGGATGTCTCATAACACGTTGAGAGTTTGTCTTCCGAATCGACGACACCCTCGATCCGTGGCCTCCTCAGAGCTTTCGTTCGAAGCCGTCTCACGATGGTCGAAATGACCTCGTCCAGCGGTCCGCACGAGCGCACCCATAGTGTTCATGCGAGATGACCTGGTCACAATTCCAGCTCGCGCCAAGTTCTTACATAGACTTGATGGCTTCGGTGTGGTGAGCCAGAGCAGTTTCAAAGTTCAACCTTGCCCTGCAGCCTCGTCTCGATGTCTTCACCATGCTGGTGAGACAATCTATCAGACCAAGATGCGGCCCTTCGATTGATCAACCACTGGGGCACTTCCATGTAAGTTGACAACTTGACTTCAACGAACCAGTGAATCATATGCATATGATCACGGCCAACTCATGGAAATCTACGGTGTTTGCGACGACATACCTCGCTCAGCTGGTCGAAGGGCTGGGTTCATCCAATCGCTCTCTGTCTTTCAGGCGATCGGGTTCTCTACTTTCTGGATCTCACTCGCGACGGTGTATTGCTCTGCGTCTGCCGAACACGCATTATCGCCCGTGGAATACACAGAAAGGTTCCTGTCTCAGGTCAGGGAGTACGTCTTGAGAGTGGATGTTGGTGTGGAGATGAATGCGTGTTACTCTCTCGTGGAGGTGACGAGGGATACGCAGTACCAAAGATGTGCTTCATGTAAGCGTTCAATATTCCTCCGTTATGAATGAACGCTGATAGCATCTGTCTCTTCCAGGCAATCGTGAAGGAGAGGTGCTAGCCGTCGAAGTGAGCTCGCACTCTTCAATTGTGATTATGTCTTTCCAATAAAATTCGCTCGGCGGCAACAAGCGCTGAGGGACCATCTCATCCTCAGCCATGCGCGTTGCCTCCACCCTCCTCGTCCTTTCGGCCTCCTTGCTCTCCGCGCTCGCGGCACCCTGCTTCCTCTTCCCGTACGGCACGTGCGACTTGCCCACCGGCGCTCACTGCAAGTGCGAGAACACCTTCAGCCGTATGTGACCCTCTCTCTCATACACTGCGCGCGGAAGCTCATCGCGGCACAGTCCCCCCAGGGCCGTGTAGTGCGGCAGTGAAGGCCGCGGACGCGACGTGTCGCACACAATGTAGCGGGATGATGGGTGTAGATGGGTGTCGAATGTGACTACAGAACTACAGATGATCATTGTTGGGACGAACACAACTCTTCAGTATGCGTGACGCCTACTCCATCTGCGGATGCGGTCAGACGTGAGGGAAAAGCTTTACAACAGGTACCTACACGGTCACATGGTCGGCCAGTGTCGCGTGTTTACGATGTTCTGTGCAACACGATATGAGTGTCAGATGCCAGACCCTTGTCAAGACATGAGCGGGACGTACTTGTAGTTGCGTCTGTGTCTCTTCCAAGTGTGTGTACGTCTGAGTTGTGGAGTCGTCCCACATGTCCATGCCTTCGGTATCATACGTACCCATCTCTTCAGAAACTGCGTTACAACAACGCTCAATGGTTTGATAAAACTCGTCCATCTCCTTGCTGACATCCACCCTTGAGGCGTACTGTTTAACACTAGACAGCAACGAACTGATGCCAATGACTCGCGAGAGTGAGGTAGGGGTATTGGTCAAAGTTGTCCAAAACGTGGTGAACACGGATGGACGTAGGGCCGGAAACGACCCAGAGCGATTGTCGTAGGGACCATCGATCAAGTAAGCAAAGTATGTTATTCTGACTCTGAGACAATCCCACTCGGTGGTAGTGGTGTCGATGTCGCCAGTTGACAAGATGGCCCAATCATCAACCAGTCGAAGGGCAGCGGCTTCGAGACGATCGGATTGGCACAGCCTGAGCGATGGGTCTTGTTCGTTCATGTCATACAAATCCTTGCAGCGACCTCCGTTAAGGTTCTCCTGCCATACGAGTCCGAGTTTCTGGCCAATCCAACCGGGATAGTAAAGAGGTGCATGTGTGATAGCGGAGGCATCGAAGTCGCGCAGACCCCTTTCCAGTATTGAGTGTAGAACGGGCATGACCCGAGCTCGGTCCTCCTGCATGAACTTGACTAGACAAGCGTTCGGAGCAGACAGCTAGAGGCCATGGCTGTATGCATACATCTGGCCAACCTATCGACTGATCTTAGCTCGATCTACTGCAGAGACCTCAGTAGCATCATCCGCGGGCGATGCATCAGATGATCCTGGTCTCGAAGCGAAAAGCTGAGGTGCCTCCAGAGGAACTTGGGAAGCAACTGGGACCAGAACTGGTGCCGACGCGAGCGCTGGAGCCGGTGCCGATACGGGCACTGGGACGAACGCCGGCAACGGCATCTCCACCTTCTCAACCGCGACCAGTTTCTTGACGAACGTCTCGATCTCTGCCCTCGGCTTGACCTTCTTCGTGCGCATCTTTCTGCGCCCTCGCGCGATCGCGACGACGTCCTCGAGCGATCGCGACGACGTCCTCGAGCGCCATCCTGCGCGCCTCCTCGAGCGTCAGATCCTCCTCGCGCTCGAGCAGGTCCGTATACGCGCCCGGCACCCATTCAGTAAATTTGTATGTCCGACCGAGTACGAGCTTGTCGACGGGGGAGGCGAGCGGGAGGAGGGCGGCGATGGCGGCAGTGTGGAGGTGGGCGAAGCCCCATTTGGTGGAGAGGTGGAGGACGTCGGTCCATTCGCAGAGAGAGGAAAGAGGGACCACGCCGAGCCTGAGGGTCAGGATGAGCACACGCACGCGGAGAATACGAAAGAACGTACCGAGGACGGAGGACATGGAGGAGGTTCGCGAAGGCCGTGCTCGAGACGTCGGGCTCAGTGATGCGGAAGATCTGGCTCGTCCCTGCCTCGGCGAGTACATGTGCAAAGTGGGCCGAGTCCTCAGTCAGGAAGCATTTTGGGATACAGAACAGCGTGTGGTGGACCTGGATGGTCACTGGTACGGCATCCCGGATGAAGAGTTCGGGTGCTCTTGCGGCTCAGTTAAGGACATCGCGCCCACGTTGTCAAAGGAGCTCTCAGACGATATGCTGCTCATAGTTGGCGTCGGCGGTTCAGACAACAAGCTATCAGTACCCTCGCCAGTCATGGAAGTGGTCAGCCACAAGGACTGTGGCTGTGCTTCACCTCCTCGTCCGCACACACCATGACGGCGGAGGCGCGACCATTCGACATCCCGCTGGGCGACAGCGAGGTGATCACGATCGACCTAAACAACCTAGACGAGGACCCATCCGACCTTTTGACCGCGCTCGAGGAGGCGCGCTGCCCCGTCTGGGTCTGGACTAAGCTCGCGGCCGAGCACTGGCGCGCGGCGCGGGCCGGCCGGGACGAGGACCGCATACGCGCGCTCGACACGGCCGAGCGCATAGGCAACAAGGCAAAGGATTGTATGTCTTCATGATTGGAAATAAAGAGGATGAGGGCTGACGGCGCGCAGTGTTCCAGGGCGACCCGGCCAGCCTCCCGCTCGTGTATGCGCTCCTCTGTAACCTCGCGCTCTCCCGCGCCCGGCACGCGCCCAAACTCGTGCTCGACAACCCGAGTCCGTCTCTTCCCGCATACACCCTCCCACGCACTGACCCGGCGCAGAGGCGGACGACCTGCGCGCCGAGCAGCCCAAGGACGCGCACACCGCCGCCGCCGCACAGCTCCTGAACGTCGCAGCCGCGTCGGGCGCGGCGGGCAACGTGCTCGCGTTCATGACGCGGGGGATCGCGCAGCTCGCGACGTTCCGGCTCGACGACGCCGCCGCCGCGTTCGACGGCGTGCTCGCGTCGCGGCCGACGAACCTCGTCGCGCTCGTCGGGAAAGCCCGGGTGCTCTACGCCCGCAAGCAGTACCCGCGCGCGCTCGGCCTGTTCCAGCACGCGCTCGCGCTCGCGCCCAAGGCGCTGCCGGACCCCCGCGTCGGGATCGGCCTGTGCTTCTGGGCGCTCGACCAGAAGCAGAAGGCGCGCGCGGCGTGGACGCGCAGCGTCGAAGTGGTGGGTTTCGAGCTGAGCGTGTCCACGACGACAGCGCTGACGGGCACCCACAGCACCCCGACGACTGGCCCGCCAAGGTCCTCCTCGGCCTCGACGCGCTCAACGCCTCGCGCGACGAGAGCCTGACGGACGCGCGGCGCGGCGCGCTCCTCAAGACCGCCGCGCGGACGCTCGACAGCGCCTTCCGGACGAACGCGCGCTGCGCCGCGGCCGCGAACGCGCTCTGCCAGCTCACGCTCCTCCAGCGCAAGCCCGAGCGCGCGGCGAAGCTCGCCGAGCGCACGATCCAGTGCGCCGACACGCGCGCGCTCCTCGCAGAGGGCTACACCCGCGCCGCGCGCCTCGCGCACCTCGACGGCCGCACGGCCGACGCCGAGCGCCTCTTCACGCTCGCCACCAGCGCGCAGCCCACCGTCGTCGCGTCCATCGGGCTCGCGCAGGTCCAAATCAAGAACGGTGAGCATTTTTAACCGCTTTCCGGGCGGTTACTGACGTACGGCAGACCTGCTCGTCAGTGCGATGCATACGCTCGACAAGCTGCTCGAGGGCACGGGCCCGCCCAAGTCGCTCGAGGCGGCGGTGATGCTCGCGTCGCTGCGCGCTCACGTGCGGCCGGGCGTGTCCTCGTCCGAGGCGGCGCGCGACAAGCTGCGGGCGCGCGAGTTGTTCGACGCAGTTGCGAAGGCGCTCGACGCGCCGGGCGGCGACACGGCGCGGCCCGCGCGCTGGCTGGCCGCGGACGTGGACATGCACGCGGAGGTCGCGCGGCTGTGGCAGGGCGAGTCGCCCGCGCGCGCGCGGCGCGCGCTCGAGGCGGGCGCCGCGCTGGGCGGGAACGCGCCGGACCCGCGGCTGACGAACAACCTGGGGGTGCTCGCGCACCTCGACGGCGACGCGGCGGGCGCGCGGCGCGCGTACGAGGGCGCGCTCACCGCCGCCGCAGCCGCGGACGGCGCGCTCGCGGAGAGCCTGCAGACAACGATCCTGTACAACCTCGCGCGGGCGTACGAGGCGCTGGGCGAGGGCGCGCTCGCGCGCGCGGCGTACGCGCGGCTCCTCGCGCGGCACCCCGAGTACGTCGACGCGAAGGTGCGGCAGGCGGACATGCTCGCGGGCGCGGGGCGGAGGGACGACGCGCACGCGCTGCTGAAGGAGGCGCTCACGAGCGCGACGGCCGCGCTCGACGTGCGCGCGTACTACACGCACTTCCTCGTGCAGACGGGCCAGCTGCGCGCGGCGAAGGACTTTGTGTGGCAGACGCTCAAGAGCCACGCGAAGCACGACGTGTACGCGCTGTGCGCGACGGGCTGGATCCAGTTCCACCAGGCGCGCGAGGCGCGCGACCCCGTGCCGGCGGCCGTCGCGCGCCGCCGCGAGGGCTTCCAGCGCGCGGCCGAGTTCTACGAGAAGGCGCTGACGCTCGACCCGCGCTGCGTGTTCGCCGCGCAGGGGCTCGCGATCATCACCGCCGAGGACGCGCTGGGCAGCCTGGGCGGCGCGCTCCCGCCCGGCCCGCAGCCGGACGACGGCGCGCGCCGCGTCGCGAATGCGCGCGCGGCGCTCGACGTGTTCGGCAAGGTCCGCGAGAGCTTCGATGACGGGAGCGTGTACCTCAACATGGGCCACTGCTACTTTGCGCGCGACGAGTTCGACCGCGCGATCGAGAGCGTGCGTGCCGCCGCCTCCCCATCTCCCGCCGCTGACGAGTGTCCAGTACGAGACGGCGTCGAGCCGGTACTACAAGGCGCAGAACGTGCCGGCGCTGCTGTGCCTGACGCGCGCGTGGTACGCCAAGGCGAACAAGGACCAGTCGTTCTCCGCGATCAGCACCGCGCTCGGGCACGCGCGCGCGGCCGCCGCGCTCGCGCCCGCGGACAAGAGCGTGACGTACAACATCGCGATGCTCGAGCAGAAGGCCGCGGAGCTCCTGTTCGGCGTCATCCCTGCGAAGCGCAGCCTCGCGGACCTGCAGGGCGCGATCGAGCAGGCGAGCCACGCGCAGACGTGAGTGGTGCCCCGCGTGCAGGGGAGCGCATGCTGATAGAGCGACAGGCTGTTCGCGCAGCTCGCGGCGGACCCGGCGCCGCAGCTGCCGTACAGCAAGGAGCTCGCGGACCAGCGGCGCAAGTACGGCGAGAGCATGCTGCGCAAGGGCGACGACCAGCTCGCCGCGCAGCGCGCGTACGAGGGCGCGGCGCGCGCGCGGCTCGACGCGGCGCGCGAGCGCCGCGCGACCGAGAAGGCGCGGCTGCAGGAGGCGGACGCGGCGGCGGCGGACGCGGCGGAGCGCGCGCGCGCGGAGCTAGCCGAGCGCAGGCGAAGGGAGCGCGAGGCGGACGCGGCGGTGCTGCGCGCGGCGGACGCGGAGAGTGACGAGGAGAGGCAGCGGAAGGCGGCGAGGGCGGAGAAGCGCGCGAGTCGCAAGCCGCGCGAGGAGGAGAGCGGCGAGGAGGGCGAGGCGCCGAAGCGGAAGAGGCGGAAGAAGGCTAAGGAGGAGGGCGGGGACGAGGAGGCGCTGTTCAGCGCGGACGAGACGGACAGGCCGAAGAAGGTGCGCTGGTCTTGCTCAAGCCTTGGGATGGGGGGCTAATGAAGAGACAGCCTCGTGCGAAGAAGCGGACGGTCGTCAAGGACGAGGACGAGGAGGAGGCGGCGGGGCCGCCGCGGAAGAAGCAGATGTGCGTATGCGTGCGCCTGCGCGGCGAGGCGATCCTGACGCGTTCCGCAGCAAAAGCAAGGAGGTGATCGAGGACTCGGACGAGGACATGGGCGAGTGATCTGTTGTGTGACTATGGTACATTCTGCGATGCTAGTTCGTCCTACAGCCGCGCGCGGATGTCGTCGCCCTCGACGAGCACGCACGCGTGGTTCCCGTACACGACGCGGTCCTGCAGGCCGTTGTCTGCGATGTACGCGCTCACGGCGTCGTCATAGGTGCCGGGCTGGAGCCAGAGGTAGGGCGGCCCGGAAGTTGTGAGCATACTCGGGAGGAGAGTGATTGTGATCTGAACTGGTGTAAGGCAAAATGGAAACGTGCAGGATCAAGGATCGCGTACGGGTGGTGCCGTGATCACACTCACGGCCGTCGACCCGAGCTCGGGTAGCGCATCGAGCGTCTTGACGGCTGCAACGCCTCGCAGCTCGCCCTCGCGGGGGTGCACGGGCGTCACGGACAGCTGCCGCTCCTGGTACCACTTGAGCACCTGTGCGATCCTGCGTCAGTGTGTACAGTACTGTTTCGAGCGGGAGGGAAGGGACCTTGGTGCCCCACTTCTGCTCGTCCTTGCTGGCGCCGACGACAGCAAAATGGGGCTGCGCGAAGAAGGAGGCTTTGATTGAGGCTTGCGATGTTGACATGGCGCGGAGGAATGTGGGGAAGCGAGGGCGGGAGGAGGGCATCGGAGGCACAGCCACAATTCTTGTAGCTTGACCGCGACACCCGACACGACATACCTAGGCGATCATGCACACGCAGGACTGCGCCCTGCGGAGCGGAGCTGTGCGGCCGTATATAATGGCGTCTGACCTGGAGGCAGGTCCCTAGATCTTTCGTCACAGATGTCTGCCGGCAAACGAACCTGGGGCGGAGATGATACTCGTGCGTTGACGGCACGCTCCTGGGCGCTCCTGGTTCTAGGGATAGTTGCGCTGTCTTCTTGGCATGTCTTCGAAATACCTTCGCCGAGAATGAGTACGCGACGTATGGCGGGGGATGACGCTGATTTCATCTGGGAGAAGGAACGTCTTCCTGTCTGTCTGAACGAGGATTGCTCACAGCTCATGAGCAGATTGGTCCCAAACCCAACTTATCCTGGACACCATGTTATGAAGTTCTGGAGTGTGCGAAGCTCTCTGTGAGTCTCTGGCTCAGTTGCTGATAGCGAGCTACTTTTCTGACAACCCGGTAGGTTCCCATGGACTACTCTGATCCTTTGGGTCCTCGGGCGGCCGTTGCCCTCGTTCAACTACCTTCCGTGATACCTCACAGACACGAGGGATATCGCGGGCCGATATTGTTCAATCCAGGTCTGTGCTTCTTCCTCGCTGTGTGATTTTGCTCATTCCTACGCAGGTGGACCGTGTGGCTCTGGCGTACGCACTACTTGTTCTAAATGGGCTCAACACACGTTATAATTTTCTCTCAGGTTTTACTACTCCGGCGTGCGGCAAAACAGTTGCGAGCCCTGTTTGGCGAAGGCTACGATCTCGTCGGCTTCGATCCTCGGTTTGTCTGCGTTGCTCTGCGATGCTCTGGGATACCTCTGACTGACATTGATAGCGGTGTTGGCTTCACGAATCCCACGATCAAACTCTTCACAGACGAGGCAGAGGCGACTGCGTGGGACTTGCGGTTCGAATTCTCTGCCCCTCTGAACTCGACATCGGACGCGACGGCACGGGCACACGCCCAAATGGTTGTCTACGGAAGCCTCGTGGCTGAGCGAAAGGCATATTCCGGTCAATACGTCAGTACAGCGCTTACCGCCAGAGATCTGCTTTCCATCACAGAAGCGTACGGTGAACATGCACGTCAGCATGAGCTGTTCCGTTCCCAATCTCACTGACATGCTTCCAGGCACTCAGCTACTGGGGATTCTCGTACGGGTCGGTTCTAGGGATAACGTTCGCAGCTATGTTCCCTGATAGATTCTAACGCCTCATCGTAGACGGTGTCATGGACGTCTACGACTATTTCACAGGCATGTCAGCCTTCTTCATGTGAACCTGGTGTTATCTTACGGCTGTACAGACGAGTCGCCTGATAACTGGCGTGACGCCGATCTTGCTCTGCGGATGTTCTATGAAGCCTGTGTCGAAGCCGGACCTGAAGAGTGTGCCCTATACGACTCGACCGCGGATGCAGTGGGCGTTCGTACGGAGAACATATTCGCGATGGTCAAGAACCGTCCGATAGCCGTCCCTCCCTCTGCGCAGTCGCTGGATTATGGACTAGTCGACTACCGGATGGTCCGCAGCTTTGTCTTCCAGTTTCTTCACAGTCCGTATGCGAACACTTTCTATTCACCGCGGAACACCAGCGCAGGCACGGTCGCATATACTTTGGCTTTGTTGGAAAGACAGGACGGCCGCCCGCTCTGGGATATAGTGAAGAACACGCTCCCTCAGTTCCACTGCGACTGTAAGGATGTCACGTCTCCTGCGCAGCGTATCCGGGAGCCGAACGTGGCAATATGGTGCTCGGACAAGACGTTCCAGAACGATACACTGGAGTATATGCAGGCCCGATGAGCATCAGTACTTCGGGAAATCACATGGAGCACATGGAGCATGGAGCAGGGCGCTTCTGCATCCCCATGTCCCATGTCAGTCTCCATGTCCCATGTGCCCTAGCCGTCAGTGTCAATCATTTAGTTAGGTACATGATGAGCACAACTATGCTACTGTACATATGAGAATGACATTGTGCTCCTCTACGTGGTTACTTGACCCTGCACACAGGCCCTACCACCACCTAACATTGGCACTCCTCGGCCAACTGAATGAATGAGGCGAGGAGTACGCCTTTTCCGCCGAACTCCTCAGCTCTTTGCCCCCTGTGTGAGATATCTTTCGAGAGCTTTCCTGGTTTCCTATGATTCCACAATATTAGAATGTATGCAACAAAGATGGCGGCACGTCTTACGTGGAGTGTACCGAGCTTCCGCACGACAGCTTCGGTGCCATACATTCAACCTACGGTCTGCCACAACTCCTCCAGGCATTTTTGCAACTGGTGCATCTCCTCCTTGAGCCTGGCTGAATACTGGCGTATGTCGCTCAAGAGACGGGTTGTGCACTGAGCGAGAGCCATTTGGCTGTCGGCAGGCACGGTGCGATAGAGGTCTGTCAACGCCTTCCAGAATGCAGAGAACACGAATGGGCCAATAATCGAGTATGACTGCAGCTCCGTCGAACCTGGTCCATCGTGGAGATACGCCACGTAGCCCAAGGCACGTATCATCCTCTTCCATACTCGGGTCTTGACCAGAACATCAAGAGGAACAGAGAGGCCAATCTCCTTGAGCATGTCCCAGTTGCCGACCAGCCGGAGGCAAGCGGCCCGGGTAATACGGGTATGCACTAAACCAAGCATTCTGTCTTGGGCATGCATCACGTGCAGGTCTAGATGATATCCACCATCCGCATCTGGGTCCCAAGAGTTGCTGGAACTGGCTTGCGGCCCACTGAAGTAAGCAAGCTGGCCTCCTCTGTCCAAAGTTTCGTTGACACTGAGGAACCCGCGCTCCAGCACTGCGTCCAGAACCATGGGCACCCGAGTGCGATCTTCCTGCATGAATTTGACGAGACACTCTTGCGCAGACGACTGTAACGAGAAGAAGGATAGTTGTTCACACCATTGCGAGATCTTACCATGGTCGTCAATCACAGCAGTTTATATAAGAGTCGGTGGGCTCTCAGAGTTGTCAGACGCGTCGTGTGCTACGGTCCCCCCACCAGAAGTAGGTAGCAGCGTTTCCACGAGCTTCGCAATCTCAGCATCCGGCCTGACGCTCTGTGTGCGCGCCTCGCAGCGGCCTCTAGCGATGGCCACAACGTCCTCCAGGTCCATGCGTCGGGCTTCCGCCACCGTCAGAGCTTCTGTGCGCTTCAGAAGAGCGGTGTACACGCTAGGCACCCAATCCGCAAAGCCGTAGGTTCGACCGAGCACAAGCTTGTCCACCGGCGACGCTAACGGGAGGATGGCTGTTATCGCGGCAGTGCGGAGGCGCTCGAAGCCCCATTTGGTGGAGAGATGGAGCACGTCGATCCATTCGCTGAGTGTGGAGATGGGGATCTCGCCGAGCCTGCAGGTGGAGCGTCAGCGCGTTGGTGTTGCAGGTGTGGAACGCTCGTACCGTGTGCGGAGGACCCGGAGGAAGTTAGCGAACGCGGTGCTCGAGACGTCGTGTTCGGTAAGTTGCACAGTCTGTTTCAGGTTCTTGTCCGCTAGGAACCCGACGAAATGAGGCGAGTCGAGGGTGAGATAGCACAGTGGAATGCGGAAGAGCGTGTCCTCGACCTGGTGCGACGTCAGCTCTGTGACCACTTCAGGGTATGTACTACCGATAGTGACCCTGGATCATGATCATGTCCTCTTGCATGAAGAGCTCTGGGTGCTCCCTCGGACCGGGCGAGGACTCGGAGGTGTCGATCGTCATCGTCGGAACCTCCTCAAAAGGAAACTCCGAGCCTATACTATCAGCCGAAGGCGTTGCCGGGTTAGAGAGGCCATTCTCAATGGCGTCGTGAGACATTTTGTTTCACGGCGACAGCAAGAAACAGTGGTCGAACGAGGGCAGCCACGAGACCACGCTGATGGCAGGAGGCAAGGCACGAGCTACCCCGCCACATCACTCTTATATGAGCCATGCAGCAAACATGAAAGATATATTCGGCAACTAATCACAAGCCAAGGCCACGCTGATGCAACTGGGCATTTCAAAGTGTCGACTCAGATCGTTGATGACGTGCACGAGCTCCTGGTCATCTTCGCTCAGACCCAAAGTGTCGACCGGCCCTCGAAACATGCGAGACTCGACTTCGCACTCAGCATCTGCTTCCGGCACGATGCCATGCCAGACATAGTTTCGGACCGCCTTCGCGGTGCACAACGAGGCGGCCGCGATTGAACAATGTCCTGCCGACTTTTGATGGAGCACGACAGCACCCTTTAAGCCGTTCGCCATCTTACGGGCACTGAACCATGCACAGTCAGAAGTGCACTCGTAGCGGAGAGGAGTCCGGTGTTCCTACCTCGCCAACGGCGTGACCGGATCCGCAGTGTTCCCGATGAACAAGATAGGGAATGAGGTGTTCCCGATGAACGGACCGCTGAAGATCTCCTTCGCCCGGATCTTCCATCCCCTAAGAGCCCGGTGGCAGCTTAGGATAGATCCGATACACTGAGTGAGACTAACGAGCAAACGGAAAACTCGGCGTCCAGTTCGACGAAGCTCGAGTATTGGGCCTTACTCTCGTATCATCAGTACTTCGGGAAATCGCATGGGGCAACATGGGGGCACATGGGGCGACATGGAAGGCCATCCATGTGGCTCCATGTCAGCCGTTGGCACATGGAAGCCGGCGCTCCCATGTGGCCCCATGTGGATCAGGCTGCCGGCCCCATGTCCCATGTGCCATTGGGGTCCGTTTTGGTGCTCAAACGACCTGTTCTTTTTGGGTAGATAATACAATAGTTCTATGTACACCGACGCCGTGCACGCAATCAACTGGCTCGCGCAGCAGTGCTTGCACTCACACCTGTGCTCACGAGTGCGCGCGCTCACGCCGCGTCTGTGCCTCGCCCGCACCGTCGGGCGGGAGCGGGTCCCGCTCCGCGTCGCCCTTGGCGGACTGGTCGCCGAGCTTGCCCACCCCTGATTCGCCGTGTCGTGCGCCGAGGGCCAGCCGTCGCACAAGTTAACCCCCTAACCCTAGAGCGCGTCTCCGAAGCCGAGTGGCTCGCTCCTTGCGTACAGGCTGTCGCGGTGCGCGTACGCGTGCACGGGGGGCTCGGCGGTCGCGACGGGGCGGCGGGTCGGGAAGCCCTGGGCGGGCGAGGCCTGTGCGGGCGCGTACAGATGCGTTATGCGCGCCAGCGGCACGGCCGCGTGCGCAGACACGACGGCCGTCCGGCGCTGCGCGTAGGGGTAGTCTAGGAACTCGTAGCTCGGCGTCGCGGGCGCGTCGACCGGAGCCGCGACGGGCCCGGGTCGCTGTCGATCGTCACGAATGAGACCGCGGACATCCAGCTTCGGCTCCGCACGTCGGACGACGACGCGAGCGAGTGGTCGTCCGACCAGTCCCGCCGCCGCACCTTGTGCAGCCGCGTGCCGACGGGGTCCCCGCGACAGCGCGTCTCCGGCGGCGGCTCGCGTACCGCCCGCCCACGGCCGCCAGTGTGCCCCCGCCCGCGGCGGCGTGGTGCACCTGCCTCACGACGCCCGACGCCGCGTGGCAGAGGCCGCTGCTGCCATCCGGGGCCGCGTGGTGCACGGAGGGCGCGGGCGCCGCCACCGGCGGGGGCGGCGCGACCGTATCAAAGTCGTAGTACGCGCGCGGGAGCGTCTTGCGCTCCCAGTCCTCGGCCTCGCGCTTGCGCAGGACCGCGCGCGCCTGCTCCTTGGCCGCCTTCTCCTGGAGCATGCGCCGCTGGCGCCGTCGGGCTCCGCTTGAGCGTCGGCGGCGACGGCCCCGGCTCCTCCACCGCGGGCAGCGCATTGTTGCCGTGGCCGCGGAAGAGCCGGCCCCATGTGCTCGACTTCTTCAGCCTGCCGGTCTTGCCTGCGGGCTTGCTGCCGCTTGCGCTGGCATTGCTGCTGGCGGACGCAGCCGCGCCGGCCGGCTCGGCGATGTGTCCATCGGCTGCCCGCCGTCGCCGCCGCAGCGATATTAGGCATCGACGTCAACGCCGGCCACTCGTGGCCCGCGGACGGCGCCGGCATGAGGTTGAACGTCGGCGACGGCGCGCTCGGGTCCGCGGCGCTGCCCTAGAACGCGGTGCGGTACGTGCTGGCGCCCGTGGCGAACGCGGGTGGCGGGTGCGAGGGTGTCACGTGTGCGTGCGAAGGCGGGACCTCGCGCACGATCATCGGCGGGAGCGCGGGGACCGGCGGCGCGTCGGCGGGGACGGGCGCGACCGAGCGGTGGACGTTTGGCTTGGACGCGAACGCGCGCAGGTTCGCAGGGAGCGAGGCGGGCCCGCCTGCGCAAGCAGCGGCGCAGAGGTACGGGTGCTCGACGCACTGGCGCGCGGTGATGCGTGCGGCGGGGTCGTAGTGGAGGAGGTTGACGACGCACTCGACGAGGCGGACGGGGACGACGTGGTTGGAATGCGCAAACAGGTTCGGAGGCGCGCTCGGCAGGAACGTGCAGCCAAGGCGCGCGGCGAGCTGGACGTCGTAGTCCCAGCGGCCGCCGCCGAGCGGGCGCCCGCGGTGGTCCGCGCCGTATGCGTCGCTCGGGTCGCTGAGGAGCTGGCAGATGCACCACACCTGGTCCATCTCGTCCTTGCCCGGGAACAGCGGCCGGAGGTCGACGAGCTCGGCCATGATCGCGCCGAACGCCCAGAGGTCGACAGGTGCCGAGTACGCGCGCCCGCGCAGGAGCACCTCGGGCGCGCGGTACCAACGCATGGAGACGTAGTCCGTGTACAGCGGCGCGCTCGCTGTCTCGCGCGCGAGCCCAAAGTCCGCGATCTTCACGATCACCACCACGTCCTTCTCGGGCGGGCTGCCCGCCAGCGCGAACGGGTTCAGCGTCGGGTAGTCGAACACGCCCGTCGTCGTCACCAGCAGGTTCTCGGGCTTCATGTCCCGGTGAAAGTACCCGGAGGCGTGGATGCAGTCAAGGCCGGTGATGACCTGCTGGAAGATGGAGGCAATGAATCGGGCGTGAAGAACATCCGCGGGACCGCAGCCAGCAGCGCGCTGGACGGCTGCGCAGACAAGGCAGCCAAGTAGGGATGGCGGGCGGCCTGCGGGGACAGCATTTGGCGGTCACGGGAGCGCGCGGACGAGATCGGGAGTGCTGGGTGCGTTTGTGGGATGAGCGGGCGGGAGGACAAGGCTGTGGTCGAGTTGGAGTGCGTTGCCGCAAGCGGGAGCGCACGGGGCGAGAAGAGCGGGTCAATGGGCGAGCCTGGTTTGATGACTGCAAGAGGCGGCGGGTAATGCCATGGCCGGTACTGCTGCTGGCGGTGCCGGGCTAGGTCGGGTATCTCCTTGAGCGGCGGAGCGCCAAGCGCGCCGGCCAGACTGGACGAATGTGTTGAGGCTGACCAGACTCATCTGGTGCAGCCCCGGCGTTGGCCTATCGGCCAGTCCAAGTCATGAGGCCGTTGGTGGCGGCTATGAGCGCAAGGATTGTGAGTATGTTGGCACTGGAGAGAGACATGGTAAGCACATGTCATGTTCCCAGCACGTGGCTACAAGCAGCACACGTACATGATCTAGTGAGGAGATTGAAGTTGGTACCCTTAGAGTATGCATGGATGAGGTGGGCTGGGAGGTGCTTGTTGTCTTATTCTCTGTGGTGAACAACAACGTAACTACTGGTTATGGGCAAGTCAGGCTCGAGCACGCGGAGCTGGTGGAGTTGTGGTGGAGGCAAGAGGGCAATTCGCAATGTGGCGTAGCGGACCTTTGTCATTGCCCTCCTTGCTCTCAACCGCTTCGTCGTTGACAACCTCATCGACCTCGAGATGGTTGAGGACATATCTAATGACATCCAGCAGGAGATTGACTACAACTGTTGTGTCTCCCTCGCACTCTGTCTGCTCCCAGCTACCAGCTCTGCAGCAACAGCAAGCGCAACAACCTCTGGGACTTCGACGCCGCGGGCCTGCTCAGTCCGGACCTTAGTGCGGGCGGCGGTAGCAGCAACCACCATCCAGACTTGACAATCTGCAGCAACCACGACGTTGGCATGGCCGCCAGCACGGCAATCGTGCGTTAACCCACGCGACCGCAAACATCGTGCTCGCATCTGCGCCGACCGTCTGCTGCGTTCGTCCCGCCGCCGCCCAAGAAGCCCGCGCCCTGTAGACATCTTGCCTCTGCTGTGGACGCGACCAACGGGCTCGCGCCGCAGCCTCGTACTCGTCCTTACGCTTGCTTGCGAGCACGCCTATGCCGACCGCCGCGCCCGCACCTTGCCCACGCAGACTGCCACGCCCGTGCCTTGCCGCTCGTCCCTTTGGTCACGACCGTGTCGCCTATCAAGAACCAGCCGTTGCCCAAGTTGTCCAGCCTACCATGCAATCAGTCGCTCGGCCCATCGCCGACGCGGGCCGACATGCGCACCACCACACCCACGCCCGTGCCAGCGTTTGCGCCGTCGTGGCCGCTTGCCCCGTCACCCGTCCCAAAAGCATGACGCAAAGAGCTTGGGGTCGGACAAGCTCACACTCATGACGGCGTAGGAACTTTAGGAGTTGGCGCCGGCGAAGGGGACGATGAGATGAGGATGAGGATGAGGATGAGGATGCGGCCGAGGTGCCAGCAGACAGGCACGTCAGCAGGCCTTGGATGGTTGTCTCCAGCCTCGGCGCCCAAGCCCGCAAGTGCGAGCGTGCCGTCGCGCACTGGCAGCGCACGGCGGCCGCCGGGCCTGCCGTTGCGGCTCGGTCCGCACGGCTCGCTGACACTCGTGACGCTGGGGATGCCGGGTGTTCCCGGCAACATTGAGCACCGCGTTTGTGTTCACACCCATCCCGCAACACCGCAGCTGGGGTAGGCCCCGCCAACCTCCGTCGTTGACGCTGCCGCTGCCTGTCACAGCTCTATCAAGAGACTGCACCACTAAACAAAGGAAATAAAACAAGTGCCCTCACTTATCAGAGAAGTG
>LCTX01001511.1:0-25058 GCA_002233555.1 Limonomyces culmigenus | reverse complement strand
AGCGGCGGGGAGATTGCGGGGATCGTCATAGGATCTGTCCTAGGGGCTCTGCTCCTTGCCATGCTTCTGTTCTGGTGCTTCAGGTCCGGCAAATTCTACCACTTAAGGAGGCGGGGGAACAGCAGTAGTCCAGGCAACTTCCAGCAAAATGTCAAGATGGCAAAACAATGAGGCAAGTTTTTCGAGTTACCCACAGATCAGAACAGGTCGATCGTACCGGTTGCCTACGTTGTGCCCACTAGTTACTTCTCCGTTACATCTTATCGTAGGCGGTCTACTCTATATGTAAGTATACAAGCGCTCAATCTTTGACGTGACGGAAAAAGGACGTGAGTGATCACGTGTGCTTCATGATGAAATCATAATTCAGTGCGGTGAAAGAACGCGTAACGCGTGCCTCTCTTGCCCTTTCGAACTCATGTGCGCGCAGATCAAGGACAGATAGCTCACTACGACATTCAAAAACCGGAACGTTTCCTTCCGAATCTTTTGCGGCAGATCTCGTTACTCAGTCGCTCGTGCGTGCTGTTGAACAGTCAGCCGGTCTGGAGGGCTATGTACATGGATTACCACTCGAGTTCGGCTGCCCACCACCACATGTTACAACTTGCGCGGTGGCGTCAGCTCCATGCACTCAAACGCTGTGATGAGATGTCTACATTTGTCAACCGGAACAACTCCTTCCGGACTTCCCATGACAGTTCTCTTGCTCTTTGGCGATGCGCGGATGCCACAGCCCAGGAATGTTCGCGTAGCTTGACAGTTGGCGGCCCAGGAAGCGGTGTTGCTTATGATTACTATCTATCCACCATCACCACATGCATAGCATGCGGTGTTATACTGGGCCCTACTTAAGAAGGGCACTCTAGTGCATCTGTAAACGTCCCCTCAGAGCCTCCCTGGCTAGATATTGTCTCATCTCGCGGCAACCATGCATGCGATGCCCACTCGACTCCTTGGTATACAAGCGCCTGAGCGTCGAAAAGGCGGGGGCGGTGGAGGAGGCCACGGTGGAGGAGGCGAAGGTCACGGCAGCGGTGGTGGCGAGGGTGGCCATAGCAGTGGAGAAGGTGGCGGCGAGTCCAGCGGCGGAGGCGGAAAGTCGTCTTCAGGCTTTCATCCGTCTGCATCGTTCCCGAAAAGCCACCCGAAGATCACAAAGACGCAGTCATTTGCGTTCGGGGCAGGCGTTGGTGTTGGTACGAAGACATCCGCGTCTTCCTACAGTTACGGCGGTGGTAAAGTCGGGACACTTGGAAGCAGCTCTCCATACGCCGGTCGGCAATATGGGAGTGGAACAAGGGTGAACAATTACCCGTTTCATGTTTGCATGTGGAAGCTGATCGGCTACACAGGATTCTATCTACGGAACAACACGGTACTCGAGCGGATATCCGTATGGATACTCTGGCTACTACGTCGACTCTTGGGCATTCCCCTATGTGTTCTGGCCGGTACCAATTCGCAATCATTACTATTGCCAGAACGACTGCGTGAGTATCACACTCTCTGGTCCTGCCCTATAAATCTGATACCCCACACAGTATTACGACCACGAGAATGCACGTCCAGGGGGCAACACTTCTACCGTCGCCGTCAAGCCCTCCTCTCCCTCCACCAATGAGACGTACCACCTCGTTGGTGATGCTGCCTCTGTCCGAATCGTCCTCTCAGCGATCATCTCGAATTGCTCGGCACAGGACACGACCGGCCAAATTGTCGTCTTTGCTCGCGATGCTTCCGTACCCGCCGTATACCCAGAGCAAGCAGTCCAATACTACCGAGCATCGTCGTTTGTGGTGACCCTCGACGGGTACAACAACACGGCCTCAATGGTTTTGAACCAGCCTACGGACAATAATACCGCTCCTCTCAACCTTAACGACACGCCTCTTCCATCATCCCTGAACACAACATTCCTCACATGCCTAAACGCGACCACGGCATTCGCACTCCCGCTCGTGGACGCTCCGCGCAAGTTTAGTAGTGACCAACTTGGAGGGATCATTTTCGGCTCCATTGTTGGTGTTTGGTGTCTCGTGGGCTTCCCTATCTTCCTCTTGTGTGTATGCGGAAAGCCCCGCGTCCCATGGGGATCCTGGAGAAAATCCAAGCCAGCGCCTAGTGCAGACGACCACTGGCGGGAGGATCAGGCGAAGCAGATGGTGCCAAAATCATGAGGTAGCCCAAAAGACGCCCGGAACGGAATCTGAACCGGCTTCCTTTGTGTGATCAAAGTGGTTCTGATATTAGATTGCTATTGTACACCAGATGAGCTCTCACACCTTCGTGCGTACATTATACAACCTCCTTTGTGCGACACACAGCGCAATCCATCGGTCTGTAGTCGCTTTCTCAACACCATCTTCCATGACGATCATAGGCATCAGCTGCACAAGCTGCTCATACTCGCCCGATGCAAGCTGTCCGGGTCGCGCGATGAACTTGGGTCCGTAAAGCTGACAGAAATTCGGAGGAAGCTGCGCAGACTTGAGTCGATCGGAGAACGCGGTTCGCTCGTTCGTGGACATATGCGTGACGTAGTGAATGAGGAATAGGCGAGTGATTGAGGCGAGGGGATGTCGGTAAGGGTAGTTTGCACCTTCTGGACATTCACGCGTGAAGATCAGCTCAGGCGGGAGAATGTGCTCTGTCTCCTACGTCAACAAGTACGTCAACATGATCCTGCCGAAGACGAAGACGCGCCTCTAATAAGTCTTGTACCCTGCGGCAGCACCTTGGACTCTTTGTCCTCGTTGACCTTCGCGAGCCAGTCCTGAAGGAGCGTAGACGCGCGTTGTACCTCCTCTTCAAGCTGCTCTGGAGTGTACGCCGGCGGCTGCACGGGCTGATTCAGCGGCGAGCAATTCCACTTGTGCTCCTTCTTCCAATCTGCCTTTTGGCATCGTGCACTCTGCAAACAGGTTGTGGATAAGCAAAATGTAAAATAATGGCCCTTGACTTACACAGAAGAACCGGTTTTTGCACGACGAGCAGCGCGAGATCTTCATGCCCGGGGTGATCACGCGCTTCTATAGCCCGCCTTGCACTCTGACCGCAACCTCGTTCCCGACCTCGTCTCGAGTCTTCCCTTCCCGAGCAGCTCTTAGAAGAGTATCCCGTCTTGAATCATGCCTGAGGCTATTTTGGATGATGATGTTCTGTCGCTTGTCGCCCAGTTTCTGAGTCCTCGCGAGTGCAGAACGATGAGGGCAGCGTCGCATGCATTTGAAGCGCTCTTCACTCCCCGCGCATTCTCTCATCTTGACATTTGGCCTGGTCTGGACAACAATCCCGCCTATGTACATCTCAATAAGCTGGTTATGCATCCGGGACGTATCGCGAGGTTCGTTCGCCATGTCGAGGTGCATATCCAGACAGACATAAGAGGTGCGCACGCCGAAACACTTTTCAAACAGTAGGATCTAATTGGTGTCGCATTTACAGGGTGGATGGATATTGTGTGTCGCCATCTTACCTCCTTGAACGTGCCCGAGTTTGACAACGTCGTGGAATTGATTCTGGTGGTGGATCATGAGAGATTACCAATTTCAAACCGCAGTCCGAATGTCATACTCCTGGGCTTCAGAGACCTAGTTAATCAACTCCTTACTCCGGGGCGTTGGATCTTGCACCGTCTTGAAAAACCACTTCGTGTTCAAGCGTATCACGCCCATCAGCCTGCAGTCGTAGTATCATGGTCCACTACACTAGACGGTGCAGATTGTGAAATACAGTACACTGGCGTCGTGCTTGATGGCTCGCAACGGATCTTGTGGGCCTCTATCAGCTACATCAGGAGTATCGTCCTACTTGATGTCGTCATCCATGGACACTTGGGACTGAAGAGGATATACAACTTGCCTTTAAACCATGTTCAACGCGTGGAACACTGCCGCGTCAATCTGGTAATCCCGGCGCATGAAGAGGGCTTGCTGGATTTGCGATGGTCCTCCTGCTGGGAACTGCTTTTGACATGGAATCATCTGCATGAACTCATAGTCGAAGATTGTGGTTACGCCAGGAAGAACCCCGACTCAAAGCTGTACACCATAAATCAGAACATTCCCGATGGCTGGCGTAATGAAGATGCATCGGCACTCCACCGACTGCAAACGAAGGTGACCTCTCAAGGCACTGGTGATTTGGTACAGAATGGCACTATTCCTTGACCCGTTGGAGTGTAAGCGCGTGGAGACTTTGTAAATAGCATCTGTGATTACGGTTTGAAGAACTTTTCGCTCGAGGACACAACCTCAATTATTTGTGAACGGGACGAGAATTGATGGAAAGGAAGAATGCAGAAGGCGGTCACGCGACCCACGACGCGACGCGTCGATGAATCAGCGCCACAGACGCGCTCTTGACTCTCAGCTGTGCGACCTCGATAGCGTGCCTATCAACACCTCGGTCAACGACATGCCTGGCTTCGTCGACTTGGTCGGTGGCAAGAGAAAGGCCGACAATGATGCGTTCGACCAGGACTCATCCAAGCGGCGCGCGGGTGAACCAAGCGCAAACGGCAGTTGGGATTCGTACTGGATGGTTCAATGGTGCGCAGACATGTTTCTCCGTGCTCAAATGATGATACTGAGAGATATATCAAGGCGGAACAAGCAGACGAAGAAGCATAAGACCTGGGACGGTGACGCGATCCTTCTCGTCCGTGGTGCATTCGCCGAGCTTCTCGACACCGACGACCGCAGGTGCGTCTGGTCCTTATCTCACGCGTCCATACACTAAAGATCACCTCGAGAATGTCTGCTGGCAACATAAAAGTGAATGTATGCGAAGGTGCAGAGTTCGAGATGGGCGGGAAGACGATCGAAGTCGACCGGCGCATGCATCGCGACGAATATCGCTCGGGCACATGTTTTGGCCGGGGCCCTGCCCTCGCTGCACCCACGGTAGCTGCTTCATCGGGTGTCAAATCCAACCTTCTCACCCGCAAGTATGTGCCTCTCACGCCGGTCAATCTCAACCCGGCGATGCCTGCGCCACGAACACCTTCTGCCGCACCCGCTGGTGGCCAGAACCAATTTTACCCTAACGCATCCTCCTCAATTTCATCTCCTGCTAAACTCACTCCCATTGACTCTTACTGGACCGCGAACTGGTTTGTGATCAACCCTATGCTTTATGCTTTCCAATAACCAACTTTTCTTTAGGCGGAAGCCGCAGGGCAAAATGCACAAGACGTGGGATGGCGACGGCTATGTGATTTTTAGTGGCGGGGTGCTCAAGCTCGTGTCTGACTCGGGGAGACTGTACGTCCTCTTCGTCGTCCGCGTGCTCGGCAATAACCCTGCATCAGACTCGGCTCTGCCAAGTGGAAGGGGACACCCCTCGGCCCTGGCTACTTTGACCGCATAGGAGGGCGCGAGGTCGAGCTCGAAGCACGTGCTGCACCTAGTCAGGTCCCGCGGATCATCGGTGCCGCAGATAATGTCGTGGCCGACGATTGTGAGTGGGATGTACCTGCAACACCTGCGCCTGTCTCGCCCGGCATCAAGCACTCGACTGGCTCGGCAAAGAAGTTTGTTATGCCTGCTGTCGTCTCGTTCTACGGGAAGCCGGTCGAGAAGCCAAAGGACAAAGGACCCCTGTCAGTCCCGTTGTTCTTTTCTTGTGGATGGATTCTAAGGATTCAAGCAGGCACGACCCAGATGCAGAGGGTGCCATCGTGATGAAGGGTCCGACTAAAGAGCATATACGCAAGTACAACAAGAAGTTGGTCCCATTCTTGACGTTTACTTTGGCATGGCTGAACCTGGCCGAACAGAGATTTACCAATCGTTCCGGTGGTTCTCGATCCGATTCTTGCTCGACGACTACGGCCACATCAGGTCGATGGTACCGCAAGCAGCCCTTCTCGGCTAAAGATCAGTACTCATGCTTTTACAGGTGTCAAGTTTCTCTACGAATGCGTCATGGGCTTGCGCAAGCACGAGGGGGAGGGATGCATCCTCGCCGACGAAATGTGAGCCTTTCTTCATCTGGTTGCTCTTGATGTGCTCACTTGTGAGGTAGGGGTCTCGGGAAGACGCTCCAAACGATCACACTGGTTTGGACTCTTTTGAGTGTGTCTGATTACGAGTCTCCCATACCGTTCTCAACAATCTTTCAGAGCAAAACCCGTACGCCGGAGCGGGGCCGGCGGTCGGCAAGGTTCTGATCGTATGTCCTGTATCACTCGTGAACGTATGTCAGAGTCGTTTTCATATGCGTGATCGTTAACTCACCATTGATGTTATCAGAACTGGAAGAACGAGTTCCGCAAATGGTAGCCGGATGGTATAGAGGTCACTTGCAGCAGCTCTGACTCTTACCCGCAGGCTTGGCCGAGATCGCGTTGGTGTGTTCGACGGGACCAAGGACAAAAAGATGGTCAAGCAGTTTATCAACTCGTGAGTCATCTATTTAGGGCTCCGTTCTCCGTACGCTGACCGCATCATACAGGAGGATACATCAAGTGCTCATCATCGGATATGAGAAACTAAGATCGGTCATGTGAGTCTGAACGCCTGCGTCAGCCTCATCGCGTTCTCACTGCCGGGGTTCACAGTTCCGAACTCGCTTATTGCCAGTAAGCGACAGCCGCCACCAAGCAGTAGAGCGTGTGGCTGATCTCATTCTTCCAGACCTCCAATCGGTCTTATCATCGCTGACGAGGGTGTGTGAGGTATCATAGTGGCAGTTCACGTTTCTAACGAAACCAAAGGTCATCGCCTGAAGTCAGCGAACAACAAGACATCAAAGATGTTCGAGGCATTGCGAACCACGCGTCGTGTCATCCTCTCTGGTACTCCGATCCAGAACGATCTCAGCGAGTTCCACGCCATGGTAAGCTCCATTGTTAAGATTGGGTTTGATTGCTGCTGACACACTTGCCCTCAGGCGGACTTCTGCAACCCTGGTCTTCTCGGTAATGAAGTCCTTACCTCATCCAATGATTGAGCTGATGGGAATTGTAGACAGCTACGCGACATTCAAGAAGATCTACGAAACGCCCATCCTTAGAAGTCGTGCTCCAGACTGCACTTCGAAGGAAGCCGATGTTGGGGCGGGACGTCTCGAGCAGGTGCGAGCTTCACAAGGTCGATGGTGGGCTATACTCATTTCGTCACAGCTCACTAGCGTGGCGAAGAGCTTTGTGCTCCGACGCGAAGCCACGATTTTGAAGGACTACTTGCCACCAAAGAGTGCGTTTCTCTTTCCCTTTCTCTTCATCGATTGTTTACCTGTGTGCTGCAGCGGAATACGTTGTCTTCATCACTCCAACCGAGTTGCAGCTTGCGATGTTCGACAAGATTCTGTCAGCGGACAAACTCGACGACGTCATGGGAGCCACCACGGCTGAATCGCTGGCGCTCATTGGCCACCTGACGAAGATCAGCAGCAGCCCAGTGCTTCTCAAAGCTGCAGTCGACGCCAAGGCCCACTCGACCTCGCTAGAGAACCGCTCCATTGTTGAGGCTGCAAAGCTCATATCATCGGGGGTGCGAGCGGATAACATCACGCTGAGCGGTCAGTTGGATCACAACACGCTGAGGAGACTCGACTGAACGTTAACCCTAGGTAAATTAACCGCTCTAGCATCCTTGCTTCGGACACTTCGACGAGTAAGCCTTCCTTTGAGTGTGATATGACCAGGTTCCTGACAATGTCATTCAGGATACAGAAGAGAAATGTGTGATTGTCTCACATTTCACTTCCACCTTGAATGTCATCCAAGCATACTGCGAGTCCAAGGGATACACGTATCACAGGCTTGACGGGTATGCTCTTCTAGGAATTCTTCCTGTTCTCTCGTCTTAACTGTCTGTTTGATAGAAAAACGCCGCCGGCGAAGCGTCAGGACTACGTGAACGAGTTCAACAAGGCCTCGCAGTGTACCCGATGTCAGTTTCATGGTTATACGGCCCATTTTAGTTGTCTAACTTGCCGCTCAGTCATCTTTTTGCTGAGCTCCAAAGCAGGAGGCGTCGGTTTGAACCTTATCGGCGCAAGTCGCTTGTGTTTGTTCGACTCCGACTGGAATCCGAGGTCAGTCCTCTTGTTTCTCAATACACCTCGTCTTTAACATGCTACAGTCATGACCTCCAGGCCATGGCTCGCATTCATCGGTGGGTATATTTGATCAAAAGAGCAGCCATCGGCTAACTGGTCGTCAGAGACGGCCAGAAGCGACCAGTTTTCATCTATCGCTTCCTGACTGCTGGCACAATCGACGGTCAGAAATTACGTCACCACGAGGTTGTTACATGGCTGAATGATTGTCCAGAGAAGATCTTTCAACGCCAAGTTACCAAGATGGGCCTTAGCGACTGTGAGTCTCCAGTATCTCCTGTACATACATGAGCTCATGTCGATCATAGCCTTGATGAACGCCGTAAGGAGCACTAGATGGTCACAGAAAGTTGCTGACAGCGCCATCAGGGAGCCGCAGCATCCAAGTCAGACTCGTTTAGCCGCAAAGAGGTGAGTGGCCACCACCCGTGTGTCGCAAGAATAGAGCAGTGCCTGACTCCGGCGCCAGCTACGAGACATCTTCCGCGTGCATCCGAACACCGCATGTCACACTCACGAACTCCTCGAGTGCCCTTGCGATGCAACAGGCGCTCGTATCACCGGTACGATCAGCGTAGCAGGTGATGAGATTCCAGACGAAGATTTTGATGACGACGAGCGGGAGATGGTCCGGACGTTCCAAGCCGCATCCCAACTGAACCCGGATGACATTGAACGAGCGGACAAGGCGGTAAGTTCTTCGCCTCTGTCCATCAAGTCTGCGATGGTGATCCAAAGCGCCAGTATATGAAGAAGAAGAAGGCCGAACTCGCATCGCTGGGACGATGGAAGCACATCAACTGTCTCCGCTCGTCTGCTGCCGAGAACGTCAAGGATCAGGTCCTCCGCAAGCTCATATACAGCGCCCCGCCTCCGGTCGCTCCGAGCAAACCGACTGGTCGTTCAGCGCTTCTCGACGCCCTGGATCGAGATGACGACCTGGATGACGAGCAGTCAGAGGTCAATCTCCAGGATCTTCCGGGCGGCACGATTTCCTTCCTCTTTGAGAAAGGTGTCGAAGAGCCAGCCGAGGAGGACGCCGAGGATTCGACCTCAAGCATTGGAGGCGAGGCAAACGCTATGTCTGATGACGAGCAGTGAGACTACTGTACCTTTCTCCCTACTCTACGCCCATCTTCTAGAGCATTGTAACATAGAACGCATCCCTAATGCATGAGCTAGCTGCACGTCATTATTTGACACCGAGAACTGAATAGTATTGGCAATGTAGAGCTCGGAGAACGAGCAGGAACGAAGCGCAACCCCCGAGGAGGATGATTCGTGCCTCCCTGCCCCCACAAGTCCACACCGCCGTCAAACTTGACCATAGACGGGACGACCGTCGATAACCGTTGCCTCGACCTTGGTCGAAAGGATTTCAGAGACATGCACGGTCATGATGTCTTGAGAGAGCACGACGTAGTCGGCACGCTTGCCGATTTCCAGCGACCCGAGTTCGTTCTCCGAGAAAGAGGCGTAGGCAGGGTTGATTGTCATGCCTGAGAGATACTAGTTTAGCGAGAGATACCACTGACAGCAATGGCTACCTGCCTCGCAGTGCTTCCTCTCGAGTGAGGCGTTGTCCCGGGAACCAGCCTTCCGGGCCGTGGGGAGAGTCGCCCTCGGGCGAGAGGCGGGTGATGGCTGTGAATGGTTGAGCTACATGAAAAGACATCCGACTTCCAAGATATTCGCCTGCATAAAACCCAGAGAGAGGGTTCAGGTCCTCGACCGGGGAGTCCGAACCAAAGGCTAGCATGGCACCCGCATCCATGATGGACCGAAAGGCGTATATTCCCTTGGACAGGTCAGGACTTGACCAGATGCTATTATGAAATGATCTACCTTTGAGCGCTCAGGTCCCTAGAAGCAAAGAAAGATGAGCATTGGGGAGCAACAAAAAAAACACTCGATTGTACTGACCAATCGCTCCTCCGCGAACGACATATCGCTAATCGCATGCGTGGGCTGGATGCTAGCGATGACTGAAGAAAATTGAGTGAGGTGATACTCACACTGATGACGGAACTCACGGCCAAGCGAGGCGATGCGCCGGATGTCGCTTGGAGTCAAGATCTGCGCATGTTCGAGGCGAGGGCGCACATCGGACACGTTGACTCCTTTGAGAGCATTCTCAAAGGCGTCAAGAACAATACCATTGGCCCGGTCACCAATGGCATGAATGTTCTATACCCATAAGCCACTGTATCAGGGGTCGGAGGAAAGTCACTCACGACTTGCCACCCGTCACGCAAGAACCGAGGAACAACATCATCAAGTGTCTCCTTGCTCACACGCATGACACCGTGGTTGTGATGGTCGTCGGTGTATGGTTCGTTGAGCTACAAATGACGTAAATGAACTCCCACTCCAAACACATATAAAACAACTGACCGCCGCATAGCCCGACCTCAGTGCGCCTATGGACAAATTGCGTCAGCTAGAACGAGGAGAGGAGCCAGAGGCTGTTCACCGTCTGCGAACATCTTAATGCTGCGAGCAGTGAGACGCCCTTGATCGATGATCTTGTTAGCATTGTCGCCCCAGTACGAGTCGTTTTCGTCAAAATATCTCATGCCGTAAACACGGATCTGGAGCTGGTCAAAAGATGCCCATGCCGTCACGGGGCCTGCTCACGGGAAGGGGCTCCCTTGAGGCTTCTCTGCAAGAGGCAATCGCAACGATCAGTGCGAGGTACGTCAATGCCCATCATGAACTCGCCTTCTGAAGAACTCGAGGGAGACCGGGCTGAATCCTGCATGGATACCATTGAGTTGCAGGAATCGGAGAAGAGAAGGGCAGGGGTGCATACCGGCATCGTGAATTGAGGTCAGTCCTTTGCCCAGGCCATCGTTAACAGCAGCTCGGAACCGAAGACGCAAGTTCTCGTCTGTAAGAGGTGCTTTCGGAACAATATCTTGGGCTTTGTCGATGAAGACGCCTGGAGGGAGTTGAGCCTGGAATCCGGAGAAACGGGGAAGACCAGGCCGGACCTGCCGGTTTGCCGTCGGCTGTGCGAGTCAAGACGCCGCCGTTCACCTTCTCGGGGATCGCTCCCACCGCCTGAATGACGGGCGGGGAAACCCACAAAGCGTGGCCGTCCTTGCTCTGAAGCACGATCTTGCGCCCACGAAGAAGAGGTTCCTCTTCGAACTCAGCCTGGACTAATCATGAGCAGAAGCAACTCTATCGAGATCAAGAATCGTACCGCGGTCGGCCAGGCCCGGCCAGGCCATCCCATGTGGTCCCAACCCCATCCTTCGACGATCTTCTCGGGATCGTCGCGAAGCTCGGGCGTCGCGATGATAAACTCCTTCACGAGCTTGACCGCCTCTGCTCCACATTCAAAGATTGCTCTCTCATGTCCGACGAAGAGACTCACCTTGAGCGCTGTGGGCTTGGTCGAGAGGAATGAGAAGACTTGCGCCGTGCTCGAGAATATGAGCGTGGGAGTCTGAAGCCCCGTCAGGGTTGAGAAGCGACAAGCACATGAACGACTGACCGCTCATTCCAGGCACCACTATGAATCCAGGCTTGACAGTCCTCATCTCAATGTCATCCATGGAACGGCCTGTCTGGGTCTTCCACCTCTGCAAGATATCGACTATGGGGATGTACATTGTCAGTGGAAGCGGTGATTTGTGCAGAAAGACAAGCGCACCTAAAAGTCCACGGTCGAAGATGAGCGATCCCTCCACTCCGATGCATTGCACGTTCGGCTGTTTCTCGTCCACGGTGTAGATGTGCTGATCGCGACCAGTGCAGAGAATATAGGTGCTAGGAAGCACTGGTGGCTTCACAAGATACTTCTGGTATCCCCAAGCAAGTCCAACGCTCAGGTACATGCTCGATACCGCGAGTGCCGTCTTGTGATTTTTCAACCACTGCAGCGGCCCACCCTTCTTGGCATCGCGCTTTCGCTCCGCAGAGACCGAGGACTGCAGAACCTCCTTCGGTGAAGCAGAGTCGCCGTTCAACTGCTCGCGCCGGCGTCGCAGACCATCTTCGGAGGACATGTGTAGAGGGGAGTACGACGGTGAATGCAACGGCAGCAGTAAGTTCTTCTCCCGACCTTTGCGGTCTTATACGTGGCCGCCCAGAAGCATGAGGCGCCCTCGATTAACATTTTCGCGGTGTGCACCGCCGACGGCGCGAAGAGTGGTTCGAGATCGTTTGGCGCGCGCCTCTGCACACGATGCCGGCGGAACCGGCGCTTGCGCGACACTCCGGGTCCAATCCGATCCACTGTACACATGTACAGGCCAAAACTGATTGTATCCGCTAAGGCGAGGACATCCTACCCGTGCACAACATACTCAAGGCCACATTAACACTGCCTACTTGCAGAACCTTCATTCATATTCCCCCCACGATATTTGAAGGGGCACAATAAGATTAGCCGGTGTTGCCAAGATGACTGGTGACTTACGGGGTCACGGTGCCGGCTCATAAGAATGCACATGTGATTGGCTACAGTGGGTATGTGCGGCGTCCGGGTCATTTTGGAGATGTTTGACAGGACGTGTGAATGCAGACTCAGTGCATGAAAAGAAATGATGCACATCATCTTTACGCCGGAGGCAAAAATGCAGCCCAAAGCACCACGCTAATCGTGCCCCAAATTATGCTCCATGCTACCCAAGCCCGGCCCCAAGTCGGGTGTTTGACTAGCAGCCATGCACCTGCCCAGTATGTAACCGGCATGGACGCCGCAACTCGCAGGGTAATCTGCGTGTGCGAGGCAAAAAGCAGGATGGTAAACATAATGAGTGCGTGTATAACGTGCGGAGTAACGCTTGTGTCCAGAAACGGTTCCGCTATGGCCGGTTTCATGTACCGCTCCGGGCCTCGTTGCAACACCTGGGCTGTCAGGAGTGGACCTGCCAATCGCATGTGATGGTGGCAGAACGCGAAGACGAGCACGAGGATGGGAGACGCGAGGAGGAAGTTGGGCAGTTGAGACAGGGTCCAGTACCGTAGGAAGCCTACATTCCAGTATTCTGACTGGACGTGTGCGTAGATTGAAGGTATCATGTTGCGACACCAGGTAAACTCCGGCGCGAGATGGCCGGTACAGAAGACCCTGAAGGCGATCATCTGATATATAACAGATGGCGAGCAGACTGCGCATGCGAGAAGCGCGGTCTTTGTGCTACGGTGGACGTCTGGCGCCTACGGAGGATAAGTAGAGATCGGAAGCCTACGTGTGGAAGATACGCGTACCTTCTGAAACTTGAGGAAGGGTCTGATGACCACGCCCCAAACAACGAAACCGCCGAGCAGGATTCCGTTTGATCGGAAGCAGGCCGCCAGGGTGAAACACAATGTAGCAGTCCACCAGCGGTCACGAGCGCAAAAGAGCATGCCTAGTTATGATGTGAGACACCGACGCCGGACAGAAGTATATAACGCACCCTTGTAGGATAGAAAGGTAAAGAACGGCTCAGTGTAAGGTGCCGTGTGTGCAGTCACTGGACTGCTTGATAACAGCGACAAAAGAGACGCGACGAAGGCGAGCCGATGTGATTTAAGGTGATGCAATGAAAGCTCGTAGAGCGTACGTGAGGACACTAATGTCAGGACACATAGACCGCCTCCTAGAAGCATGTCTTCCCATGGTGGAAGTGACGTGCTAAGGCCGCCCTGGCGGAGTGCTTGGATTATGTATCCAGTCCAACGCATCACCATGGGCGTTCCGGGGAGAAATGCCCATTGATAGTCATACTCATATCCATTGCGGGCGATAGAGCCAAAGTGAAATGCATCCCAGCGCAGTAGCGGGGATGTGAACCAACTCAGTTCCGACAGAATCACGTTTGGAGACGAGTCGAAGAGAGGCAACCGGGACGCTAGGACAACAAGCGCCCAAGTTCCGGCACGAGCAACTACCGATGCCCAAGCGATGGTCTGCGTATAGTTCCGCTCAGTAACCGGACGTATCCCCTCAAGTTTGTCAGGTGTGGGATCAGCCATATGGAGAAAGAGAAGGAGACGCTGATGGCACGTGTCGCGCGTCCTGACAACATAGGCGCCCAAGACACGTATGACGCGTGCCTTCACCACATCTCTCCCCTCCTGGCAACTCCCATGCGAGACGATCTTTGAGCTCTAGCAGCGTATATCATCTCGAGAGAGATCCATAATATCCGACTCGACATGCCGGTTGGGACATTGCTGCGGGAGCGGCTTCAGCCGCTCATGAATTCCAATCGACTGCTGCTCTATGCCGTTGCATCCATACTTGCGATCGGAGTAACGACTCTGAACGCGATGCGGACTTATAACAACTTCTACTCGGTTGCAATACATCTCTCTCGAAGTGGGAGAAGCTTGCTGGTCGGTGATCGCGCTGTGTGTCCTCCTGAAACGGAGCTGAACGTCGACTACAGGTTCTAGCGAACTTTGGGATCTTCCTCGCGTTTTCGAGCGGGCGGATTCTCCAGAAAGTGTTCTTTGGACCTCTTCTTCCTGCAGAGGTTGAGGTGTGTTGGTGCTTACCATGGCACGTACATCGCAGTACTGAATTATACGTGCCGTAGCGTCTATACGATCGCACCTGGTTCTTCATCACAGAGTCCCTTCTCGCTTTCACCATCTTCCGTGACGACTTCGATGTCCAGTTTGGTATCATGTTCGGCTTCCTCCTCTTCGTCAAGTGCTTCCATTGGCTCTTGGCGGACCGAGTCGAATGGGTAGGCCCTGTCTATTTCAGGATGTAGTAGCCATATCTGACCGCCTTGTGCAGATGGACCAACGGCCGTATCCTGGCCCGACACCCCTGTTCCACGTTCGAGCTCTATCCCTCTTTGCGCTTCTGGGGTTGACCGATACGGTCATGATCGCTTTCACCGTCGAGAGTACCCTCAGATATGGAGTGGGAGCAACGGTCCTCTTTGCCAACGAAGTTCGTGCTTCATACGCTGCTGAGTAAGGACGACCCAGCTGAATGATACTCAGTACGCCATCCTCTTTGCAAGTTTACTCAACGCCGTCGCCAAGTACACGCTCTCCATCATCGAACTCCGCAGAGCATCCCGTCGGGGAGGAGCAAACGCACCTCCTTGGGAGGCAAAGAGTACATACATATTCTACGTCGAGCTGTTGACAGGTACGGGCTTGCTTTCATAACCATCACTGTTAATTGACACTCTCACAGACTTTTTCAAGCTGACCACTTACCTCACTTTCTTCGTGGTCATCATCACTTTCTACGGTCTCCCACTAAACATCATCCGAGATGTGTACATGACAGGGCACTCGTTTATCACTCGACTAACGGCATTCTACCGTTATCGAACCGCGACCAAGGATATGGATCAGCGCTATCCAAACGCATCGCCTGAGGAGCTTTCCGACGAGACGGACAAGACCTGCATCATCTGTCGAGAAGAGATGGTCGCTCCCACCGCAAATGCTCCGGTACCGAACCCTGCGGACGGCCCTAACATGACACCCAAGAAACTTCCGTGTGGACATATTTTCCACTTCCACTGCCTCAGATCCTGGCTCGAGCGGCAGCAGAACTGTCCCACTTGGTATGCCATGTGAATTTTGTAGTGTCATCTCATCGACTAATGTGAGAGCGACAGTCGTCGGACGGTCCTCGAGACTGGCGCGGTGCCAGGTACGGCAGGCGCTAGACCAGCACCGAATAACGGTCTACCTGCACCCGGAGGAGCTGGACAGGGAGCTCCGGGCGCAAATGAACAGGGCGATCAACAGGGCGCCATTGCTCGAGCAGTGAATCGGTTCTTCGGCCCGCCTCCACCGCGGCGAGGCAATGGTTTGCGCGTTCCACCGCCCTTGGGACCCAACGGCGAAATCCCGTTCCAACCCCATCTCACACGCGCACCTGCCGCAGGAGCCGGAGCAGTTCCGGGTGCAGCGCCTCTAGGACAAACTCAACGCCCGCCGGCGCTCGTATTTGAATACAACTACGTTTGGGATCCGAACACCCACGCACCGGTTCTCGGACAGCCTCCAATGCTCCAGGGCTTCTACCGCGAGGATGGACTCTGGCAGGCTTGGCCGGGTGGTGCCGAGCAGCCTCCGGCGACTCCGAGACCAACTGCAACTACTTCTGCTATTGGCCCGATACCGTCCATATCCCTGCCTCCCCAGGATGTTGAGGGCGGAAGTCGTCTTGCTGTCCCACGGCCCACCCCGAGGGGGGCTGCTGTAGCTGCACGCCCGTCCCCTCTATCCCGGAGGACTTCGTCAGATGCATTGGAGACGGCCGAAACCGACCAATCAGCAACGAGCAGAGCCGAATCTAGCACGAGCCCTCCAACTGCAGCAACCCCTGTCAGCAGGCCAATGACAGATCGGGATGCCGCTGCTCTAGCCGCAATGCGACGCTTCGGCAGTCCTATACCACAGGCTCCGTATTCCTCGACCCCAATCCAGACGGCTAGCTCTCCGTCTCCCGCTTCTGCTGCAGCAAGCTCAACAGCTTCCGAGACGCCCTCGGCTCCACCCAGCTCTGCATCAGCTGCTCCAGAGTCGTCCACATCTACGCCTGTCCCGACGAAGACTTCTGCCACGGCAGGCACCAAGACGACTTTGCCTGCTATGATCCCTCTGTATGACTTCGGCCGACCATTTCCCAGTCAAGCACGCCCGTTAGTCTCCAGAGACCCCCTTAACGCTTTCCTCGGCCCAAGCCTGATACGGACGTCGGGAGGCTTGGGGATGGCTGCACCGCCAGGCTCCTCGCTATGGGCCGTCCCCGAACGGGTCACCGACGAACAGTTGACACGACTTGACACCCTGACCAGGGAGGCAATCGATGAGCGCCTCCGCATTCTGGAGGACGTCAGTGGCGCGGCACATCGCTGCGCAGAACAGCTCCTCAGAGTGCGAAGCGTCCTCCCGACTGCGGCAGCTCAAGTTCCGTACACCCCTGCCCCACCTCCTGCGCCTGATGCAGGTGGTAAGGGAAAGGGTGTGGACCCATCGGAGCGAGGCGGCTCGAGCTCTCAACCAGCACAAACGTCTGCTCCTCCCATGGATGGCGTTGGAAGCTTGTCTGCGGATACAAACGCCGTTGACCCGCCATCAACACAGACTACTTCTCCCGGAGGCCAGGACAGCCTCGCAGGCAGCGTGACATCGCAATTGGCTGCATTGTCAACCCTTACTGCATCACAAGCAGAGCTACAGCCCAGCGCAGTACCTCTTGCAGTCGTGGACCCCGCACTGGAAGAACGAATGGAGAAGGTGGTTCATGAACCTCCGGTTGCGCCGAGTGTTGGAGGTCAGGGCGCAGGCCGTGAAGGCTCGGATACAGACGAGACTGAGTCGGACGATGGAAACGATACATAACATTGGTGTATGAGTTGAAGATATGACGTCAGTGTTTCTTGTGCGTACTGGACCAAGCGTGGTGTTTGAAGCACGTCGGAGATGACGTGATTTGCCTCCGTGCAGGCTGTGCTTCTTGCTATCCGCCTTCATGGTCGTAGGGTCACTCGCTCTGTTCGTTTCGTTATTGTACCCGTTAGCGGTATCGTCAAGGACGTTTACTGTTGCGAATAACTGTCCGTTCACTGTATGGTAAGCTGGTGTATCGCATGGGATGGTGGTCGAACCTAACATTCCTCGCAGGCCAGCGGTAGGAAGTAAATCCTGGCGCTCATCC
The DNA here is from genome assembly GCA_002233555.1 of Limonomyces culmigenus. NCBI lineage: Eukaryota > Fungi > Basidiomycota > Agaricomycetes > Corticiales > Corticiaceae > Limonomyces > Limonomyces culmigenus. Next base: position 7,348 of record LCTX01001511.1, on the reverse strand, counting down.
CGGTCTCATCAACCCTAGTTAGCTTTACACGGATTTGAACGTGGGACAGGCCGTCCCTGACTACCCGACGGGGTGCGTGACCCATCCCATGCCACCTACGCACTTGCTGATGCCATTCGCTAGATGGCAGGCGGACGCCTTCACGTCTGTAAGCTTCTCGGTGCCCCTCAATTGGAAAGCAGGGCGGATATGGGTGCGTTTCTCCATATTCTCACACGCAGCTCTGTTACTGACTGGTTTAAGGCACGACGCGACTGCAACTTCACCTTGGCTAACGACGTCACCTCATGCATCTCGGGCGGCTGCAACGGAGGCTTGCTCTGCGATCCAAAGACCGGAACTGTGAGCATAGTAGCTCATATGCAACATTCCACGTCAATAACCTCGTCTAGGGTGTCCCGCCGGCCACACTCGCCGAGTGGACCCTCCAGGGCGACGGCAACCGAGACTTCTACGACGTCTCGCTCGTCGACGGCTACAATATCCCCATGCGGATCGATAACAGCGCCGGTTGTCCCATGTAGGCTCCTCAGAGATCAATTCACCAGTGATTAACTTGCCGTGCAGACCCGACTGTCTCGTAGACCTCGGTCCGAACTGTCCGGCAGCATTACGAGGTCCTTTTGACTCAACTGGATACGCTTTGGGCTGCAAGTCTGCGTGCGAGGTGGATTCAAATCCTCAAAATAGCCCGAACTGTTGCAGTGGTAGCTACAGCACCGCAGCGACGTGTCCGTCCTCGAACGTTCAATACTACGACTACTTCAGTGTGTGTTCTCTCGAGTGCTACGGCTGCACAACTGACGGCAGGCATAGAAAACGGTTGCCCAAATGCCTATGCATATGCCTACGACGAAAGCAGCGGTTCGGCCTTGTGGACTTGCGACTCCAACCAGGCGGCTGACTACACGTTGACCTTCTGCCCGTGAGGATTCTGTTTCAACTCTTTGAGATGGATGGAGACTGAACATACGCATGAAAATGTTAGACCTTCCAGTGGCGGGTTCGTACATCCTCGTCGTTTCTGTGACGAAACTGACTTGCACTGCTAGGTCCTCTGCAGCATTGCCTCCACCAGCATCTCAGACTGCTGTATCTAGTGCAGCCCTCAATAGCACGTCTACAACCGGCACGTTCATATTACTTAATATACCTTCTACCTTGCTTATAATCTCACAGGAAGTGCTGTTGCTAGCGCTCCTACATCATCCGCAACCAGCACCTCCCAAAGCACTCCTCCGGGCAGCTCATCGTCATCGTCCACTCCGTCAGCGACTGCGACTGTCACGTCGAGCGAAGCCGCAAGGATTTCACCCACGACCTTGCTACTGTGGATAGCTGCATGTGTGTCCTTGTTGCTAGGTAGACCATGAATACCAGCCCCTTGGAGCCCCTCGGGCTTGTTAAACAGAGAAGCAGACGCGTGACGTCACGATCACGAGACCTGCCCACGAAAGCGCATCAAACCACGCTTAAAAGGGCTGTCCGTCGGCGACAAAGGGTAGCAGCCAACACTCTCCTTCTCTCACCTCTCTCACCTCGAACATATGGCCTCCACGACTGCCACCCCGAGCACGGCGGGCAAGACCCTTCGCTCCAAGGCCGCGCCTGCGCCCGCGCCGATGCGCCGGCCGATGACGATCGCAGAGCAGAAGGCTGCGCAGGCCGAACAGGCCGATGACGACGACGTCGAGAGCGACGAGGAGGCGTGGACGACCGAGGTGCGAGTCCATGAATCATCTGAAACGGAGCGGAGGCGCTGATCGGTGTATGTGTAGGAATCGGATGATGAGGACGCGGAGAGCGACACCGAGTCAGACGACTCTGGCGCGAACAAGACTGCCCTGCTCCTCGTGCGTTTTTTGGCTTCTAATTACATGGCTAGACACTAAGCCCTTGATCAGGCCGAGCCCGCGGAAGAAGACGAGGATGAGGATGAGGACGCCGACTTTGACCCTGACGCACCCGCCAAGCCCAAGGTGGCCGACAACGAGGTCGATGAACTTGCCGACAAGGCCAAGGAGCTCAAGGTCACCGAGGACAAGGCTGTAAGCGCAGTTTTCGCTCTTGATCAAGACTGTCAACTCATCCTTCTGCCAGTAATTGTATGCATCACTAGGACTATGAAGTTGTGGGGTGTATGTATGTGTCGATGATTGAAGACATTTGGTTCGTTCAACTGCAAGGCTTACTTGAGCAAATTCCTCCGGACTTTTCTGAGCTTCTCGGATGCCCTGCCTGCCCGCTCATCCACGTACCCAGTGCGCGATGTGTGTTCACACGATCTTCCGCACCGTCCATTGAGGAGCAGACGCTCGAGCGTACCCGCTACCAGCGCCGTGTCATCTGCAGCAGCGTGGGCGCCGCGGTACAGAGACGATTAGCGTCCCCCCAGGCTGGGCGGACAGGTGCGGGTCCGCCCAGCCTACCCGTAGCTCTCTGACTCCGACGCCTCCAACTCTAGCTCTGCCACTGGCTCCACCCCCGGCTCTGACTCTGGCTCCAACCCAGCCTCCAACTTTGACTAGGTGTCTGCATGAGAAAGGGGAGGGAAACCGCGCTCCGTGACGATCGTTTTTGGTAGCTATCGTATCTATCGTTACAGGCATCGGTCCATGAGGGGGTATGTACATCCAAACGCGTGAGGTGAAAAGAGAAAGAGAAAGCAAGCTAGGGGGTGTCGCAGTAATATCTTCACGTCGGCGGCCACGAGACCTCCGCGCCGGGCATCCCGCCCCAGCGCTCCCACGCCGTGCGCTGCCAGTCGCGCACGAGCACGGTCGCGTTGAAGCGCGCCTCGTGCGCAGCAAGCACCCAGCCGTCGCGGCGCGCGGCCGCGCGCAGCCCGGCGACGGAGAGGCTCGGCGCGAGCGCGCTTGTGCGCAGCGAGCGCCGGAGCAGGTCCGGCTTGACCGTGAGCGCGTGCAGGTTCGGGTAGAACGGGTCGTAGTACGTCGTCGTGAACAGTTGCTCCGCCGCGCTGTGCGAGGCGCTGTGGCGTGCGTCAGCACAACGAATGTCACATCTCGTACCCAGGGCGACTCACTGCTTGTAGTAGCCGAAGAGGAGGGTGTGCAGCAGGAGCAGACCCGCAAATACGCGCCAGAGGAGCGCGCGCGGGATGCCGCGGAGCAGCGTGTTCGCGAGCCGGCGGCTCCGCGAGTACTCGGCGTCCGCGGCCTGCGTCGTGTCCGCGATCTGGCGCGCGAGCTGCGCGCGGTGCTGGCGCGCGGCCTCGGACTGCCGGAGCAGCTCCTGCAGCCGCCGGTCGCTGACCTGGGACTTGACGCGGGGGCTGCGGGCAGGGCGCGTCAGTCGCCGTCGCTCGCTGAAGTGTGAGATAACATACGGCAAGGCGGTCTCCATCGAGCTCGCGAGCTCGGCAACACCGCGCTTGAGCACAACGAGCGCCTCCTCCTTGGTCATCGGCGGGCCGTCGAGCGTGATGTCGGGCATCGTCCGCGTCTCCTCCTTGATCGTCTCGTCCTCGACGACGTCGCCCATCGCGTCGAGGATGCGCACGCGCGACTCGTGCACCTCCTCCTTGACCTCCTCCTCCTTGACCTCGACCCCGTACGCGTCGAGCACGCGGATCCCGCCCTTGCGCGGCGTCGCGAGCTCCGCCGCGGGCCGGAGCGGCGGGAGCGGGCGCGCGGCCTCGGCATGCGCGAGAAACGTCGGGCGCTCGCTCGCGTCCGACTCGTCCGCCGTGCTCGGCTCCGCGGGCGTCAAGTGCAGCGCGCCGGGCACGGCGGGCGTGCTGAGCGTCTGCTCGTCGAAGCGGACCTTGAGAGCGCTGCGGAGGCCCGCGGGCGTCGCGAGCCAGCCGCCCGGCGGCGCGGGTGTCGGGGCGCCGCGCGAGAGCGACGGCGCGGGCGTGAGCAGCCCGCTGTCGCTCGAGAGCGTGCTCGCGTCCAGCTGCACGCCCGGCGGCGTCGACTCGGCCATCGGCGCGAACGGCGAGTCCGGCTCGGACGCGGGCGTGGACACGGCTGGTGGCGCGGGCGTGACGGCGGGCGTGCCCCACGCGCCCGGCGGCCGCGGCGTCTTCATCGCGGTGAAGTCGGGCCGGCCGAGCGGCGTGCGCAGGAACTCGTGCGTCTCGTCCTCGCTGCCGGGCATGTCCGGGAGCGCGGGCGGCGTGCCTGGGGTGGCCGGGTGGGCGAACGAGAAGGCCGCCCGCGGCGGCGTGGCGGGCGCGGGCGGCGGACTCGGCGGCGACGCGGGCTGCGAGGGCGGCGGCGAGAGCGGCTTAAACGGCGAGAGCGGGCGCTTGAGTGGGGAGAGGCGTTGGCGCCCGGGCGACGTCTTCGGGGACGGCGTCGTGGGCTTGTGCACGGGCGTCCGCGGGCGCGCCTCGGCCGGCGCAGGCTGCGGTGACATGGCGAGCGGGGGCCGCGTCGGCGTGTCCACGTCCTGGTCATCTTCGTCTGAAGCTGTGCAGGCAGTCAGTCCTGCTGTCTCGTGCGACGAAGAGAACGGCCTACACCGCAGTTCGTCAATCTCCCTGCTCTTCCCCTTGCCCTTATCCACAGCGGACAAAGGTGCAGGCGCGGGCACGGGCAGCAGCGCAGGACTCGGCGTGCGCCTAAACTCATCGTTGATCCCCGGCCTGAGCGCGCCATTCGCCGCCGCGAGCTCCGTGACATTCCGGCGGTGCCCGCGTGCGCGCTGCGGGCTCGGCGGCGGCTGCTGGTGCAGAAGCTTCTTAGGCACAGGGATCCGGCTCGCCGTACTCGCGTCTAGCAGAGACGCGCGGCTGCCCGGCCGCTCGGGCGAGTGGTCCGCGTCCGACTCGATCGGCGGGAGCCCGAGGCTCAGCGGACGTGCGCGGCCGGCGCCCGGACGAGGAAGGCGTGTCACAGAGCTGCCCGCGCCCGGCATGGGCAGGCGCGAGGCGGCCGCGCGCGGGAACGCGAGCGACCCGGGCGAGGACTGCGCGTTCGCGCGGAGGACGTTCGGGCTGCTGAGCGCATGGCGCAGCGGCGCCGCTCTCGCGCGCGCGGACGGCGGCGACGGCGAGGGCGTGCCCGCACCGCGGAGGCTCTGCATGCTCTCCGCGCGCGTCCGCTGCGGGGGCGGCGGCGAGAGCGCCTCCGTCGAGCCCGAGCCGGAGCGCGCCCGCGCGTGGCTGTGCGTCCAGACGGGGACGGGGCTGTTCCAGTTGCGCTCGCGCTCGTGCTCGAGCTCGGCGTCTTCGGTGCGCGCGCTGCTCGCGCGGCTGCTGCTGCGCGAGCTCGTGCTCAGGCCCGAGCTCCGCCGGCGCAGCGCGTGCGGGGGGTCTGGCCCGGGCGAGTTGGCGGGGTTGAGCCCGGGCGACATCGGGAAGCCGTGCGCGGAGCCCGGCCGGCCTGGGAAGCCGTGCGGCGGGCCGAAGTGCGGCGAGCCCGGTGGCGGCGTCGACGTGCTGTGCGCGCGTAGGTGCGCAGGCGTGCCGGACGAGACGCGGCGGAGGCGCGCGTTCGGCTGGTTCCAGCCGCGCTCACGCGCGCTGAGCATGCTCTCCGCGCGCGAGCGCACGCTGCCCGCGTCCGACGGCCGCGGGCTCCCGGCCGGCCCGGCGCCGCGGTTGTGCGTCGCGAGGTGCGCGGCGGTGAGCGAGTGCATGCTGCTGCTTGAGAGGTCCGGCGCGGAGAGCCGCTTGGACGCGGGCGAGGGCCGGTTCCACGCGCGCTCGCGCTCGAGCGCGGGCGAGGGGAAGCGCACTGCGGGCCCGTTCAGCGACGCGCGCTTCTGCACGCGCTGGGTCTGCGGGGACGCCCAGCTGTGCGGGCGCGCCGGCGTGTCCGGGCCGCCGGCAGGGAAGGCGAGCGAGGACTCGACTTCTTCCATGCTGTCGTCGAGCAGGCGGCCGAGTGACGAGTCGTGCGCGAGCAGGTTCGAGCGCGAGGCAAAGTGCGGGAGCGGGAGCGAGGCGTTCGAGGGGAAGGCGAGCGAGGCGTTCGAGGGAAACGGGCGGGCCGAGTCGAGTTCGGGGTCGTCGTGTAGGTCGTGCGAGGGCCGGAGCGGCGAGTCGGGCTCGGAGAGCAGCAGGTCCACTGTCTCCGCGTCCGAGTCGAGGGACATGTCCGATTCGCCGCCCGAGTGGTGCTGCTCGACGGGGACAGGCCGGGACGCGGACGAGGACTCGAGGCGCTCCCGCAGCTTGTTGAACGTCGACGCGGGCGAGGGCATCGTCTCGAGGTCGACCGACTCTGCGGTGGGCGTCAGAGATCGTGTTACAACTGTTAAAAGAAGGGCACCCACTCTGGAGCTCGTCGTCGCTGAGGCTCTTCCGCTTTGCCTTGCCCTTGTCCCGGCGCGGCAGCGGGCTCTCCTCGACGCTCCCACTGCGCGCCCGACGCGGGCGGGCGGTGGCGGGCGTGAAATTGGCGTGCGCAAAGAGCTGCTTGAGGCTCTCCTGCGCGAGCGACGGGCCCGCCACCTCCGTCGACGGCGCGTCAAAGTCTGAGTCGTACGCGCCGTGCATCCCCGGCGACGCCGGCACCGGCGCGCGCGCCGCCATCGGCGCAGGCACCACCGGCTCGGCGCTCAGCGTGCGCGCGCGGGCGAGCACCGCGCGGAGGCGCTCCCCGGCCGTCTCCGGCTCGGCGTACCCGAGGCGCGGGGTCGCGTGCTCGTCATCGTCGGCGGCGGCGGTGGGCGTGTACCACGCGCGCGGAGGCTCGAGGCGCGACGGGCCGGCGACGGGCGTGCGCTGGTCGTCCGACTCGCCGGACCACGCGGACCGCATCCGCGGCGCGACAAGCGGCGACAGCCCCGGCGCGGTCATCGCGAAAAGAGAAGGGACGGGGATCGGCGCGCACAGCGCCGGACGCGAGGAGCAAAGCGGGTTGCGCGACCACGTGGGAGACGCGCGCTTTGTTGATCGGCGCTTGTTGTTCTGCCTCCTCCTCCTTGTGTCTCAGGTCTGTCCCTTTCGCTCGTGAATGGGCCTGACCTGCGTCCAACACTCAAAAGCGGTCGGGCTCTCGATTCTATAGTACGCAATGTGAATGACTGCACTTTGATCAGCCAGCACGGTTCATGTGCATACATAGTTGTTCCCTGATTTGCTCCCATATTCTCAGTCTGGTCTTCTTGGCCTATCCCCACCACACGCGCAGCCTCCGCAAAGTTTACCGCGCACCACGGGTCAGATCCTTCCGCGAAGGTCTCCCCACTCGAGCAGACGCGCAAGAAGACTGCGCCTCCTGACTCGGGCAGTACCTCATAGAACCACCCTTGGCTCAGGTAGATCTTACGGATCCGAGGCTCGAGAAATAGCGGCGTATAAGGGAACAGCTCATGCGGCTTTGCCATCGACGGAGCCGTACCTCATTTACGCCAAGAACGCCGCACTCAACAA
>LCTX01001506.1:0-13055 GCA_002233555.1 Limonomyces culmigenus | reverse complement strand
TCACGGCTGACACATCTATGTACCATAGCTTTGTCGAAATCTCTTGGAGCGTGGATTTGTGCCAAGCACATCCACTCTGCGGCGCACCCTACTGCGACCGCTGGTACGCCTTCCAAATCGTATCCCTGCAAATAGTTGTCGCACTCCAACAGTTCCTCATGTCTACACGAGGTCAGATGACGGCCTCCTTCGAGACCTCGCCTACGACTCACGCTCTCACTAGTCTATGCGCTCTATGGCCGTTCATCGAGTGTTTTCTGGACTTTGGTCACGAGTTTCTTCGTCGAGCATGGCTTGATGGTGATCTTTGCGGGCCTCACAGCCCACGATGTTCCCTTCATTGGGCTATGTGTGCCTCTTCGTGTCCCGCTCATCGGCATCGGCATTGGGTATGTTACACGAACAAAAGCTTACAGCTTTCTCACTGCTCTACTCATAGCCTGCCGCCCCTGATGTATGATGCTCTTCTCCTGGTCTTGACTGTGCGGGCCTGTGGTCGCGTCACGCCGTGTGGCTGGCGGCGCACGCCGCTCCTCACAATCCTCTTCCGCGATGGAGTCATAGTGTTCGTAGCTATCTTCTGTGGGTTCCTCTCGCCGCTCTGTGATCCACATCTGACGACCGTCACACAGGCATGTTTCTGCTTCAGGGTATCTTCTTCCTCGGGGTGCGTGGCCCACTCGCGTCCGCAGTTTGGTCGTAGGTCCGCCTTTCTACATGCGAGAGCATCGAAATTGATAGTCGCAGGTGGCAATTCGCAGCTTGCTCGTGTACGGGCGGTCGTGTAGTCCTTCGTATGCACCAAGAAGCAAGAGCTCTGACTGGTGCACACTTTGCACCACTGCATCCGCCGTACGCGCAGTCGGAGGTGTTTGCGCTCACGACTGTAGCCCCGGAACCTGACCGAGGGTCAGAGGACTGGTAGAGCGAGATACGGCCGACCTCATCCTAAGCACTGGCATAATCGTTTCTCCACCACCCGATATAATCCACACTGTAGCCATAGCTTGCATGTTATCTATCCCTGTCCATAACCACAGCTCGCTTACTTCTGAGCTGATGCTTTTCCGGTGCCGAGTGATATGTATGTCACCGGACCACATCATCAAGGATGTGAGTGGGAAAAAGGCTGGCAAACATGTGACCGGCGCCTCCTGCTCTTCCTCCCACACTGAATTCGTCGTTAGGCGAGGGCGCTGCTCCAGAATGTTTTGAAGGGTGGCCCGCGGTGAACCACGCTTCTTGTGCTTAGACTACCTGGGCGATCCGTGCCTGTTCGGTCCTACCAGTCGAAGCCAGGATCGCGCTCAACGAGAAGGGTCGCGGCGTTCTACGCCGAGTTGGAGGCGGCGTGGGCAAGAAATGAGTAGCAATGCTGTCAGCGACGCCGCTGGTACGCAGACAGTGAAGTACTCTACCGGTGCGCCGCCTCTCCGTTTCCCCTGATCCCATATCGTCTACGTAGCGCTAACGGTCGGGCTTAGTCGCGTCGCTTGCGTTCCTCGGATGGGAGGCGTGCGTCACGTTCGACGACGAAGTGAACTTCATCTGGTTGTACGTCCACACCTCCGAGTCCGTCTACCCTTCGTCTTCATCTTGTTATCATATAGGAGTACTCGGTTCCGTTGGGTGAAAGCTGCATACGTTGCCCTCCGATACTACACCCTCGCATTCCTTCTGTGAGTTGTACACTCTCCAGAAAGTCTCACATCTAACATATTGTAGGTTGTACACGGTGGCATGGAACGCAAAAGTGTGTGAGGCACTTCACCTGTGCGGTCCGTACTGTTCGCGGTGGTACGACCTCGAAGCGGCGTCCCTCCAAATCATCATTGCGCTGCAGCAGTTTCTCATGGGCTCTCGAGGTGCGTTTTCAACAACATCCATTATGGCTCAGCCGCTTATGATCATCCTCCGTGCAGTATATGCTCTCTACGGTCGTTCTAGACGGATGCTCTGGACGCTCGGTCTTGGACTGGTGATCGAGCATGTCATAATACTAGTCTCCACTGTGTTGACGGCCCGTGGTTTGACCTTCGACTGGTGGTGTGAATCCACTGAGGTCTCTCCTGTCTCCGTCGGGATAGGGTACGTATGTTTCACGTCGATTTGGATGCTTCGTGTCTCACTGCGCCCAGTCTTCCTCCTGTCATATACGACGGCTTGCTTCTCGTGTTTACTATCCGTGCATGCATTCGAGCTGCCCCAGATAGTTGGCGACGGACACCAATCCTCGCACTTCTGCTTGGTGATGGTCTACTAGCCTTTCTTGCTGTATTTGGTCAGTCACCGCTATTGTCACTCGGCGGCATGGGCTAACATCCCAGCAGGCACATTTGCGCTCCAAGGTATATTCTTCCTCTCATTGACAGGGCCAATAACCTCCGTCGCATGGCCGTGAGTTCGTTCCCTCTCTCCTGCGGGATGAATCGCTCATCGCTGCCCACAGATGGCAATTCGCCGTCTGCTCATGTGCAGCGTGCCGACTCGTTCTACGGATGGACCGTGAGGGTAGGACCCCGCAAAGCTCCGGAATATCGCCTGCACGCCATACCCAGACCCGTACCGAGCAAACATTCGCGATGACCACTATCATGCCCGAACCGGACCCAGGCTCGGAGGAGGACCTGCAAGAGAGAAAACACTCTACCTCTCTAGATTTACGACGACAATGCTAGTTGCCCTACGGTTATACTATGTGTACAATAAAATGCGTGATGCCTGCTCAGTAACATGTACAAGTCGTACAGTACGCAACCCCTTTCGTAGCAGGTGTATTCTTTCCCAATTTGGATCACTCGATTCCTTCCCTTTCTCTCTCCCTCGATGACGTCCGTGGTCCGACGATCTTTCGCTGACAACCTTGGTCTTGAAGCATACAAACCACGACACGAATGATGGAAAGCATGGTTTCGCCGCCGAATTATGTCGGAACGTGCCTATTCCTAGCGTACATCCTCGCCGCCCTCGTCCTCACGGCACACCTCTCTTTCAAGATCTACAAGGCGCACCGCGCTCGTCTGGAGCGGCCCATAGGAGGATCAGCCCTCTTTCTTGCGTTCACATTTCTCGTCATGTCTGCCAATATGATATCCGTCCTAGTGGACTCGTACGTCAGCTGGGCGAATGCCCCGCCATGTCAGCCGGCCGTTCCGAGCATGGATCACCTTTGGAAATGGATGCTCGGATCAACCCTGTTCGCGGACTTCGCAGAGGATCTGACTGCGTTTCCTGCGGCGGTCCTCTGGTCACAGGTCGGGCTACTCTGGACCTTCAGTGTCAGTCTACACATGGCACTCGAAGGCCGGGGCACAAGAGTGGACGGGTGGACGATGGCAGAGGTGTTCGCGATGGGTCAGATTCTCCCGATCTCTTCGGCCATGCAGATCCTTACGCTCGTGACGGACCTCGGCGAGCCCAGCCTAGTCGAGAACGAGAAGCAAGTTCCGGAGAGACGGTCCGACCCCATGCAGTTCTACCTCCTCAGCATCACCACCCTATTCTATATCTTCATTCTCTTCATTATAGGATCAGGGAGCGACTCGGACCGGTCATCTTCTTCTGCCTCCTTCATCATTCTCATGCGTAGCATGCTCGTCGCACCTGCGGTCATCACGTACGCTATCCCCATCCCATCACCGGCCGGACTTCAAGATATTGCCGAGTCTATTCAAAAGATCCTCTTGGCTGGGGGGTCCGCACTACTCGCGAGGCAAGTGCTTACGGCGCTCAAACATGATGACGTTTACGGAGTCCTCGGTGCATGGAACGTCAACGCACCCGTCAGAACTCTCGTGGTTGATATGGCCCTCGGACTGGGTAACATTGCGTGGCGGCGGTATTGGTAGCTCAAGATACGTTCCTGTGTGGGCAGATATATAGCCCCGGTCAATGGCTGGTTCTGGTCCGTTCTCGCAGACAATCCGGGCACACCCATGTTCACTTTTGAGTATACGTGCATGCAGACACAAGAAAATAGTACATGAACATCGTGCTGTTGATGGTCAGCCCCATACATACTTCCTGCAACTGTATCACCACCGCAAGTGATGAGACGTCCGTCTTGCCCTCCGGCGAGCTGGCCTCGATCAAGTTGCGCGCGGACCGCGCGATGACCAAGGAGAACTTGTTCTGTTCACTGAAGGCCACCAGCTCTTATAGACCACTCGGCTCGAATGGGTCGAGGCGGGTTCGCAGGTCTGCCGGCAGGGTTACAACGTGCTGAACCTTCTTATCCGCCGTAAGGTACGCGATCCCATATCTTCTGCACGAAACAGATTTACTGACAAGTTCTGCATCTAGAACCCGAACTACGTAAACCTCGGCTACCACCTCGACTTGAAGCCGGTGAAGACGCTCACGACCAAGGAGCGTAAGAAGTCGCATTTTGGGAACGCCTTCCACTTGTGTCGCCAGATTCTCCATCTCACCAAGCTCGTGGTCGATGTGAATGTTCAGTCCGCTCATCTCGCACGAGGACATACTCTTCGAGCCTATCGGCTTCGATGGCGACGAGCTCGAGCTCCCTGAGGACGTTGCGCCCGCGGTACACCCTGCTCCCTTCAGCCATGTCGGCCACACGTACCGGATGTCGGGCCGCCTGAAGTCCGTCGACTCTGTGCCCTCGCTCCCGCCGACGCCCAAGGTGCCAGAGACGTTCTCCAACGTCGACTACCTCGGTGCTGTTGCGATCGATGCCGACATCACCCAGAACGAGGACGCCGGTCGCGCACGTTCCGAGCAGGAAGGGTGACAAGATGCTCAAGACGTCCATCCTCGATGACGAGCCAGACATCCCGCCCCGCCCCCCTCCCCCCCCCGACGACTCGTTTGCCGGCGTCGGCCGCGACGCGGACACCCAGGACTTCCTCGCGCACCCGACAGTGCCCTGCTCCGCGCCCGCACACACGACTACGCTCCAGCCGTTTCTTGCGGGCCGCTCGTTTTTCGCTTCACGCTCCTCGAGCGCGTCGAGCTGTTTGAGCGACTCCGTAAGTGGAAGCACGGGCTTGCCCACGAGGTTGCCAATCCGGGCAGTCGTGCCGATAGACTTCCGGAATGAGCAGGTCGGATCTCTCACGTGTCGGAACCTGCTCCGTTATGTGATCCGTCGGCATCCTCGTGTAACTGGACCAATATGTACTCGTAGTGAGCCACAAGCCCTTTTCTAGGTCGGCGATCTGCAGTCGCTCATCGCTATCGCGTTTGACAGTGAGAGAGGCGGTGTGACGGTTCGAGCGTGGAAGAGGATGTGGCGTCCCGGTTACCGGTGTCTTTGTCCGCTCCCCCTGATGCCCGGCGGCACCCTTGCCTTTAGCCACGCATTTCATGAGATCTGATCGCCTGAGCGCTCGTATGCGCACCGCTGCCGCATGCCGAACGAGGCGTGGAAGATCACCAAGTGCGCGGGAACGGGCGCCCCGGTTATCAGGCCGTCGATATAGCTGTATCAGCAGCCATGCCCGCGGCTTGATATCCGGACCTCAGCTGCCGCCTTCTCTTAGCCTCTCTCGTCGATCTAGACCGCCCCGAGCCATCCGATGAGCGCAGGAGCCCCTCATCGCGATCACATTTATGTTCCGCGTATTCGCTCCATCGAGGATCGTCGAGCGCGGGGAGAAGTTGCCTGTGCTGAATGTCGACGGTACTCGTACTCTCAAGTGATTAGAGAGCGATGTCTGACGTATTTCACAGCTTGAAGCTGAAGTGCGATCGAAAGATACCATGTGGATCGTGCACGGTGTGCTCGTTTTGGCTCTTGTTTCGTCAAGCTGTTGACCCAATGAGTAGAAACGCGGCTGCGTGGACTTGTGCCCCAATGGCAAGCCGGAATCGTCTTTACTTTTTTGTGTCTGATGATCGGAAACAGGTTCGAATGTCACTAAGGACACCACTCGGTAGGTGCCGAATTTGCTTGCCTAACATGTGCTGACATAGAAGCCTTTACAGACAACTATTCAACGCGACACAGCATATGCACGACACACTGTCGAGTCTTCGTCACCGCGCGCGCAACCTCGAGCGTGCTCTCGACACTATGCATCGATCGAGAACTGGGGCTCCCCACCCGCTCATCGACGCGGGCGATGAGAGCTCCAGCGACGACGACGAGGAAACTGGTGATTTAGACGAAGAGATCGGGGATCGACCCCTAGCGCATGCTCTCGGCTCGCTCACCCTGGCTGAGGATGGCTCTGCTCGTTTCTTTGGCGCCGGTCCAGTACCTAGTGGTTCCTCCCTTGTCACACCGCGTGCCAGCACTCTCCTACAACTACCGCCTGTTGTAGCTCTCTGCGCGCGAACATTCCCCCTCGCTCCTCCAGCAGGCACACGCGCAAAGGCTCTGCTTGCCCTTCGTCCTCACGTCCCAGATCGTGTATCAGCGGAGCGGCTATGCGAGAGCGTCTTTGCTCACTTTATACCACTCTTTCCTGCGGTCTCCCGAGCTCTGGTGTTTTCTGAACTGATCCCGAGCCTGTACGACCCGGCCTATCGTCCCGCGTCCGAAGATATTGATCACGAGCATGCCGACTCTCCACGAGGTCATGCACTTCTGTTTGCTCTCCTTGCCCATGGGATGATTCTCGAGGCCGACGATCCAATGCACCTATCGAAAGCGGCGGTTTATGGGCAGCTTTCCTTGACTGGCATTAGTGCTGTCTCCATCATTGACCGGCCTAGCTTTGTTGGAGTTCTGGCCCTCTTTTTTCTCGCCAGCTACACCATGCTCCAGCAAATAGACAGCGGCGACAAGGCTCGGAGCTACTTCGATGTGGCATGCCAGGTATCTGTGAAGGCAAGTTGAACTCTCTTCACATTTTTGCTCGGTAACTGACCTATGCCCTGTAGATGGGAATGCGTGCGTACTTGTACTCATGTCCTGTGACGCACTCTTTGTTGACACTCCACTCTTCTATAGATATGGACGTCAAGAACTATAATTTCCCGTGGAAGGTCACACAGCGCCGCCGTGCGTTCTTCTGGTCTCTGTTGCAATGCAACATCTGGGAAGTATGTAGCCCCGTCACCTATAATCTATTTGCGTACTGAAGCAACGTAGTGCCTTTCCACTGGGCGGCCCCCGGTGATATGTCACCTCAACTTCGTCGAAACCGATTATCCTTTCGACGAAGCAACCGAGCATGATGCAGACGGTCCAAAGCACGGCCGGGAGGTCCATTCATACATGAGAATACGCAATACGATCATCCGGATGGTTTATCTTCTCAATGGTCGTTGGGCCCCTACTTATGACGAAATCATCGAGCTAGATGCCCAGGTCCGCGTCGGCTTTATTCGTCCGAGCAACGTCCCTGCGGAGCTCAGTCTTCTCCAGCGAGCGCTGATGATGGGCCCATACAACGAGATGCGTGAGTGGGGTTCCTGCACCGTTTTATTGGTCCAGCTAAATGTGTTTAGTGCTGATGGTGCTCCATCAACCGTACTTCTTCGAGGCTCTCAAGGAATCGCCAGTCGATCCAACTCAGAGCCAGTATGCGGGCTCCTTTCTAGTGGCTGTCCGTTGTGCTCGAACTATCCTTGACTGGTTACCAACCTTCTTCGATTCGGATCCGGCACGAGCGATGTGGATGATCCCGCAAGCTTGGAACTGGACGACGAACGCAGCCGTAACTAGCCCTTTTCACCGCGAGGAGTGATCAGTACACTCATCAACAATTTCTCAGATCATTGTTGCTACTGTCGTCGAGCGCGCTCCTCATTCGGAGTACGTGGAGACTAGCATGCTCAGGTTGGTCATGAAGGTTTCACCTCGGACATCGAAGATTGACCATCATCTTCAGGCTTGATCGAGCACTCGCAGCGTTCCACGCTACCAGGGATCAAGGTGGTGGTCGTGCAGCGTATGCAACCGTAAGGTTGCGTTTTTATCGACACAGTTCAGGCGCTCACTCCAGCATTCTTCTAGCCCATCCTCCAGAGCGTCTGCGACCAGGCACGAACGGCTATCAACTCTCGTGATCAGCGCGCCGCACCTCTCGCCTGGAACCTGGCGATCGATACTTCTGGGCTGGAGCCAACGTCGCCGCCCGCCACATCTGAACAACCGGCTACGGCGTCCTCTTCATCGGGTTCGTCCCACGTTGTTCCGACAGATTCAGTCACTGAGTAACTTTACGCAGATACCGGTTCCTCATCCGAACGTGGTTCCAGACAAACACAGAAGGAAGGAACGTGCAAGTCGTTTGGGGCCATCTTCTCGCAGCAATATCCCAAGCAGCCGCGCTGCCAGCCCCTGATCCGACCACCCAGCAAGCCCATTGCTAGACTCAGCACCGCGCCGCCTCCCGCTCCCAAGCCGGCCGCCTCATACCCTGGGTATCTGCAAGGCAAGACGAAGCGGGCGGCTGAGAAGGCACCGGCCTACATCCGGCTCCCCGAGCTGCTCCCCGATGTGCTGGTCGCAGCACCACCTGCCGTGGACGTCACGCGCATAAAGCTCTCTCCGGTAGACCTGGGTACGTCCTCCGAGGCACTGCCGCCTCACGTTCAAGGGCGAAGGCCTCCGCGCCCGATTCAACCGCGGCCGCCAGTCCCCGACTCCCATGATCTGCACCATTCAGGTCAGCGGTAGCTATGGCGGCTGCTGTGGGCATGTATCTCCTGTGTGTCTCGATGTGCTCGCTGTGCTCGCTGTGTATAGTTTCCTGCGCTGCTACATGAATGTTTCTCTGTCTCGTCTGATGCAACTTGAGTACCCCAACAGACAGACGACCAAATGTCTCACATTCACGCCCTTACGAGATGCCCTAATAACTTAGTTGCCCCTTCCATCCCAATTACTCCACCTTCTTCGACACCTCCTCCCTTCCCGCATCGACCACGAACACCGCTCCCGCGACCTTGAGCACCGTGCCGCCCACGAAGCCGACCGCTCGTCGGATCCCACTCTTCTCGAGTACGTCAAACACACGTGCCGCCAGCACCGTCTCGACGGGAGCGGGCAGCTGATCGGTGACCTCGAACGGACAGCGCACGCCGGGGAGCGAGCGGGCGGCGCGCAGGCCGGACGTGAAACCGTCCTCGTGGAAGCCGTAGCGAGTCCACGCACCCGCGTAGCTGATCCCGCGAGTACGTTGGATTGCGGGCAGGCGGGTTTGTGCGCGGATCGCCTGCGGAGTGTTAGATAGGTACGAAGCGGGTGAACGGGCGAACGTACGTTCGCATCGAGCTGCGGATGGTCGAAGAAGTAAGAGCCGACGACCTTGGTGGGGTCCGGCTCGACGGGCGGGTTCGATGTTGCGAGCACGCGCCCATGTGCGGTTTCAGAGATGTCCTGGATCGCGTTCATGTTGTACGTGCTGTGATCGTGGATGTAAGCATGCGCAGGCCAACGAAACACGAGATGACGTACAGCGATACGCGTGTCTTGTTCTTTCGAGCGTTTGTTGGGTCTGGGTCCGATAGAACGAGGCAGTTCCAGCATGCCCACTGCGCATGGTCCTGTGGCATCAGCTGAGGGGTGTGTCAGTGTGGAGTAGCCGAGAAGAAGAGGTGTGCACAAACCCGCTCGTCCCAGTGCAGGACCATCCTGTTCCGGTTCCATTTGACGCCCTGTAGCACTTCACGCTCCTCCTCCGTTGCGCCTCCGCCAGCATCGAGCATTGCCACGGCCGCGTCCGTGTGCGTGGCCATGATAACGTGATCGAATCGTTCCTCGCCTTTGTCCGTGGCCACCATCACGCCACCGTCGGGCAGCGGGCGCACGCTGCGCACAGGCGTAGCGAGGTGCGTCTGGCCGAAGTGCAGGCGGCCGAGGATACGCTCGACGTAGGCACGCGACGAGCCTGCGAACGTGAGCCAGTCGGGCTTGTCACCTGCGGCGTGCAGCAGGTTATGGTTGTACAGAAAGCGGGCGAGGGCACGCGCAGGGAAGTCGAGGCTCGTCTTGTCGTTCGGCGTGCTCCAGATTGCGGCGCTCATCGGCTACGGGTTTGGTCAGCGCATACGTATGCAAGAAGGAGAAGTACATACATTGAGGTAGTCACGCACGAAGACGTCGCTGAAGCCTTCGCGCCGGATGTACTCGCCCATGCTGAGCGCAGCAAACGCCTCCGCACCGTCGTCGCCGATCAACGCCCGGGCGCTCGCACCGAAGCGTGCAATATCGTATGCACGAGCCCAGGCATCGCCGTCGAGCATGTCCGCCCATGCGGGGAAGAGAGTGCGTGCGGGCCGGGCTGCACCCGTGTTCAGGGACGCCACGGACGCGGAGAGCTGAACGGAGAGGCCCTGGAGATTCACGACTTTGAGGAACGAGGTAAAGTTTGGATAGTTCTTCGTGTTGAAGAGGATGAATCCGCTGTAGTAGTTTGCGATCAGTATGAACGAAGAGATATATGGGGCAATAGGGCATACACGTCAACGTCAACGGGCTGCTTGCCCGGTGCGCGGAAGGTTGGGTACGTTGCATGCCCGCCCGCCATAGGCGCAGCATCAAACAAATGGACCTCATGGGGCGAGTACTCGTTCAGGAGCTACCGTGTTATCAACATGCCTGTTAGGGGTGCGTGCGCAGCCGACACACACCCAAGTGGCGCTAAGCCCAGAGACACCGGCGCCGATCACGGCGACCTTCAGTCGTTTTGGTGCGTCCAAAGAGGATGTCATCGCGGGTGGTCAAGGATGGATACAGGCTGAAGGATAAAGGTGAGGCTCGGCATCGGCGTGCTCGACGACGGGCATCATGGCAGGCACTAACTCGAATGCTGTGCAAAGTTTGATGTCTCGAGTCTACAGCCTCCTCCACTGCTCCCCCACTGCTCCGTCGTCTCTCTCTCTTTCCCTTGATCGAAGGTACCCCACAAAGCTTGCTATAGATCATCCCCGTTCTTGATCATGTCCGCCTCATTGGACGAGATTATTCAACGCCAACGCGCAGAGGTCGCCTCGTCTCACGCCGACGTCGCGTGGCCGCACGGCCGTCTCGGGACATCGCTCTTTCAACGCCATCTCCAGACCGGAAGCATGGACTTCCTCGAGGAGTCTATCATTGTGTCACGTCGAGGCATCGCCCTTTGCACTCCCAGTGACCAAGCGTATCCAGTCATGTGCACGAATCTTGCGACCTTCCTCGAGATGAAGTTCCAACGCACACAGGATACGACGGCGCTTGCCGAGTCAGTCACACTTCAGAAGTCTGTACTTCCCATGCTACCTCGAACCCGTCCAGCTCGCGCAGTGTATTGCGGAAAGATCGCCATGACACTCCACATGTTGTACGAGCAATGTGGCGATACAGAGCTTCTGGACGAGGCTATCGGACTACTGCGTGAAGCGCTGGCGCTGCACGAGACATTGCGCAAGATAATGACACTACCTCCTGATGAACACACTCAGCGTCCTATCATCCAGACGCACCTCGTCACGTTTCTCGAGCAGCAGTACCGGTATACTGGGAACCAGGCGTTGCTCATCGAGGCCGTCAGACTTGGACGCGAGGTTCTGGTGATTCATTCTGTGGCACATCCCGACCGACCGATGTCCTGCTCCAACTTGGCAAATGCGCTCAATGCACTATCGACTTGCACCAACGATGGAGCCTTATTTGACGAAGCGGTGTCTTTGAGCCGAGAGGCGCTTGCACTATGCCCACGCGCCCACGAACGACGCGTGATCTTCTGCACAAACCTTTCAGTGATTCTGAGCAGCCGCTATCGCCAGACCGGCGATACTGCATTACTTGACGAGGCTGTTCACCTGCACACCGAGGCCTTCGTTTCGCATCCGGGCCCACCCTCGGCTCGCTTCAAGCTCTGCTTGAACCTTGCTGTGTCCATCAACGCGCAATTCAGGCGCACTAGCAATCCTGGCTTGCTAGATAGAACTATATCTCTTGCGCGAGAGGCTTTGTATCTCTGTCCAGAAGGTCATCGCGAGAGGCCGATTGTTTGCGGCAACCTGGCGCAATATCTGAAAAGAAGGTATCATATCACGGGGGAGATTGAAATTCTGAACAACGCCATCATCCTCTTTCGAACTGCGCTTTCCCTTGTCCCATCGGGCCATTTCCTCCACCCGGTCGCAAGCGGGAACCTCGCTGGCTCTCTAATAACGCTCTATAAGACAAACCAAGATACTGCGGTACTGAACGAGGCACTTGATCTTACTACACAAGCGTTGACGACGTCTTTGCCGTCGACTGCCTGGCGCATACTGCACGTGCTTTGTCAAATCCATCTGCAGCGAAATACCCCCCACTTCTCTATACTCACAGCAATTGAGTATCTCTGCCGCAGCTCATACGGATACGCAGATAACATAGGAGAGATCATGAAGATGACATGTGACATGTTTGGTCTAATCTGGAGTGTTCGTGACACTTGGACTCCCGAATGCCCAGCACTTCTGCTCGCCGTTTACTCCAACGTCATCGATCAACTACCACTCGTCGCAGGGTACGCCCTCAACGCACCTTCTCAATTGTCAGCATTGTCTTCGGCAAAGCCGATCGTCCTGGACGCATGTGTTGTTGCACTTGTGGCATCACAACCTGAGAAGGCTGTCGAACTGCTTGATAGGGCGCAGGGCGTAATATGGACCCAGGCATTGAACCGACGCAACCCGTACGTGGAAGGGGTACCCGAAGTGCTTGCATCGGAGCTAGAGACGCTTTTGCGGGTGATAGGCGCACCGACTCCAGATGACGCTTACCCAAATCACCTGACATCCGTCGACGTTCGTCATGAACAAAATGGGCGCATTCAAGCCCTACTTCGAGAGATTCGGGCTGTTCCCGGCCTCGACCGCTTTATGCTAGGAAGGACATTCGAGCAGCTTCGTCCAGCAGCAAGCGAGCATCCAGTGGTCGTACTTGTGGCAGCGCACGGATCTGCCTACGCTTTGATCATTAGGGATGCAAGTGCCAAGGAGGTTCTTCACGCACTTCCGCTCGGTGTCAGTTCAGATCAACTTACTGATATGCGACTTACTGCTGGTCAAGTAGGTCTACGTGGGGCGGGGTACGTTCAGGATACGGATACAGATAATTCAAGGGCAATGCACATTTCATCGAAGAAGAAGGCCAGCGCCGTGAC
>LCTX01001498.1:0-14341 GCA_002233555.1 Limonomyces culmigenus | reverse complement strand
GGCTTTGGCTTGTGAGTTGACTCGACTCCGGGGAGATATAAGTGACGATTCTGTCCAGGTATGAGTACTATAACTCCTTCAATGCTTGGCCCGAGGTGCTCCGTGACGACCTGCGTGCGGGCATCAAGGCTAAACACCAGGGTGACCTCGCGCTCAGCGTTCGTTTCATGCGTCGGTATGCATCACGAGCAACGTCACCGAGTACATTCCAATGATTTCGTGTGCAGGGCGTACGAGACCTCACAAACCCTTCCGGCGAATGCATACGGCGACGAACCGCACCTGAAGTTATCTGGCCTCGCCGTGTCCTACGCCGAGGTGCTTGAGTCCCTCTCGCGGCCCAAGGAGGCATATGAGGTGTACCTCGATTCACTGCAGCGCATCCGGCATGCCCAGCATACGGACCCTGTCACGCCCGCGCCGCACTTCCTGCCTATGCCGCCGCCGACACACAGGGAGCGCATGCGGGCTGTTGCACTTGCTAGCCGGCTCGGCGAGATGGCCGAGACGTGGGGCTTGCCGCCGAAAGAGGAAGAGGCGTTCTTGAGCTTTGCGGTCGAGGAGATGCTGCGCGTCATGCGCGAGCTCGGGGAGACGCCGACCCTAGCGCAGCGCCTGTTTGGCTCGGAGAAGAAGAGTGAAAAGGAGGGTCAGGTGGTGCTCTCGGACTTGGGCCTACCTGGCTGGGTGGGCACGGCGGACGTAGGCGCACCACTTGAGAACCTCGGCAGCTTCTACGCTCGGACGGGGCGATATGAGTAGGTGGATTCCGCTGTGGGTGAATTAAATCTGACCGATTTACCAGCTATGCCATGCCGTTATACTTGCAGGCGACATCCATGCTCATTCCACCTGCACCCAAGGTGGCGCCACCTGAGGACCGCTGTAGAGGTCATACTTATTTTACTTCCGAGGCAAACTACGACACTAATAGCCCCTCTTAGGTGCCCAAATTATGCTCAGCCTCGCCGATGTGCTCCTCAAGACAGCCCCGGAGAACACGCATGCGTTGCACCAGGCACATGCCTGGGCCCAGAAGAGCCTTGACGTTACCACGAAAGCGCGGGGTGCCACACCTGGCCAGCCGCCGCGCGACACACCGCCGCATGACGCGGAGGGTGCACATCATCTGTGCGAGACTGCGCTGGTGGCTGCGCTATTCAGCCTCGGCTCGATCGCTGAAGTGAGCTGCTCGTGTTTTTGGCATCTGTGAATAATATTGACGGGGCGCAGATGGAGGACAAGCCTGAAGATGCGAAGGAGTTCTACGTCCGGAGTGCTGCGCAGGCGACGATGGCCCGGATGTACGAGGATGCCACTGAGGCAAAGACGGCTGCTCGCCGAGTCGAGCGAGCACAGCGCGTTGAGAGCTCCGCCAGTGCTTCGAAGTCCTTACTTACCCCATGATAATCTACCGCGTAGTAGGAGTGGCCAGGATGTATATGTTCTTAATAAACGGCGTAACTCATCGAGAGGTGTGAAGAAGGCATGATCATGAACTGCATCGTGGCTTGTCCTCCAGACCCTTCATCACTGTTGGATGCTGGTCGCCTGCCCATCTATACCCCCGCATATGACTTGAATTTGTTTACCTGGGATTATACCTTCGCTCACACCACACCACGCCTTGATCCGCAAGAGCAACCATGACCGGAACTGTCGACGGGCAGCACTGCTCCTTCGTCTTACTCTCCGAGTTCGACATCGACCTCGGGCCAAAACTCACCTTTCAGTTCCCACAACCACTCGGGATAGATGAGGGGTGCGTTATATGTTCTTCGTCTTCTATGAATATCGGCTGACGTGCATCGCTGTAGGTTGCTCGCCAACCTCATGCTGCCCGACGGCGCGGAGAGACAACCCGAGGACTGGACCATCTTCTTCCTCAACCAAACCTCGTTCAATACTATTGCACCTGTGCTAGCGCTCGAGAGCCCTGCGGAGGACGGCAAGCCGGATATGCTCTACGTCCTCAATCTTGTCCGCACGAAGCTCGACAAGACGGTTCCGCGGTCAGTCGCCCCGTCGCCCCGCACCGCGCGCGGCGCTCACTGCGCTGCAGCGGAGCGGTTGTAAAGGCCATGGCGATCTGCACCCGTCACCCATTCATCCAGATCTTCAAGGTTGGTTGGGCTCAGCTCCGCTCATCTCCACCACCCACGCTGACGCGTGCGACAGCCGGTGCTGCTGATGGCACTCGATGACTACTTCAGCGATCCATCCCAAGACTGCCTCGCCCGCCTTTTTGACGCGATTAACTCTATGAACCTCGCTGGCGCGCCCAAGCTCTCCCGCCACGAACGCCTGATCATGCGCACGTCCGATCGCAAGGACGTCTTCTCTGAGAAATTTACGCCCGTGGCCCCGACTCCGCAATTGCATACGGAAGCGCTAGCGGTTCCAGGAGCTGCGTCGAAGCACCGACCCACGCTTTCTTGGGAGTCTCGAACGAGCGACGAGAGTAGCAATGGTCCGAAGATGCGGGAGCGTGCGGGCACTGAGAGTGATGCCCGTGCCCTCGCCCGCCCGCCGACTCCGCCAAAGACCGACGGTTCATTCTCACTCGACGGAAGCGCGGTGTGGGTCGAGGGCGAGAGTGGAGACGGGCTTGCTCGCCGGAACACCACTACCGCCGCAGCGCGTGGTCGGCGTTCGACAGACGCGTCGAGCAGTTCCGAGGGCGGTCGAAAGGACGAGTACTTTTCCACGCCCAACGCGAGCCTCGTCAAGGACACGCGCTCTTACCAGACGTATATCGCCTACAAGGGCCACCAGCTTCCGATCAAGATGCCCGTCGATACATTCCCGGAGGAGGTTGGAGACGTAAGGATTTGTTCTCTCTTACATTCACCTGAGTAGTACTGAAGGGAAGCGCAGTACTCGCTTATCCAACTGATCACTACGTTTACGTCTGCATCTGCGAGCGTGCAGGGGCCGCTGCACCCCCATTTACACTCAAATGGGGCACTTACACCGCCCATCATCATCCTTTTCAACGCCCTCATTACTGGCAAACGCACCCTTTTCCTTGGGCACGGCCGTCCCGCCGGCCAGGTTTCCAGTCATGTCCTCGCAGCCTGCTCACTGGCGTCCGGATGCGGTGCCGTTCTCCGTGGTTTCACGGAACGGGCGTTCCCGTACGCAAACCTCCTCAATAAGGAGGAGTGGGAGATTGTGTACGTTTTGGATTGACCTGGATCTTCGAAGGCATAAGCTGAGATGTTCACTACAGACCTGGCTACGTGGCAGGTGTGACGAACCCGATCTTCGAGTCTTTCGATTCGTGGGACATCCTGTGCGATATCAGTACGGGACGGATTGCTGTGTCAAAAGACATCCTTCAGTCACATCCTGTCACGGCACCTGCACTCTCAAACCACGTCCTCGTCGCCCGCAGCGGCACACTTAAAGCTGAGGCGTCGCTACCGAGCGAGGAGGAGCTGGGCCGACTCCCGGCGTCTGCTCCAAAGCGTGGCGAGTATTCGTCCCAGGCGGACAGCACCGACAATCTGTTCATCGAAGACGCGAGCTACTTTTTTCTTGCCGCTCATACATGAGTGCTAACACTAGTGGAACAGATCATCGCGGCGATTCAGTACCACTTTGGAGAGAGCCTCGTGCGCACTCGCTTCCAGGAATACGTTCTCCGTTTTGTGCGAGTGGCGTCCCGATACGAGGAGGAAGTCCGTGGGCAGACAAGCATTGGTTTCCCGAGCAAGAGTTACAGCGAAGGCCGACTTGGGAGTGGGATTGTTTTCCTGGACGAACATAACGGCCAGAAGGAGCTTGCAACCAATGCAATGCGGATTGAAGCGTGGACGAAGACAACATCGTATCTCTACTACCAGCAGGTTTGGACGGCTGTTATAAAGAGGCGTTCAGGAACTGATTGTGTTCCACAGGATTTCAACCAAAGCTTGATAACAACGTCGCTAGAAGGCTTTGACGTTGCTCACCAGTTGTGGAGACTCCGCCACGCTCGTAACATGAGCGATGGAGAGGTCGAGCTCATCATGCGAACGATCGCTGACAAGATATCTTCCTATACCCCGGTCATTGAGGTTAGCGAGCCACGCCGATCTATGACTGGATGGCTGATATATCCTGCAGCTTCTCTCCCATATGTCTTCGCATCAACAAGGACTCTTGCCTCTGAGCTTTGGTCTCTTCCACCAATCAGAGACAATCCGGGAGTTGACCGTTGACATCTTCAACGAGCTGCGGCAGTACCCCGTACGTGCTCTCCTCCCCTAAGTTACTGCCTCTTACACCACACATAGATCGGAGTACACTTCCTGCATGCACTCAACCAATTCCAGCGCTACGCCTTCGTGCGACAGGCAGCACAGCGAGAGGCGCGGGTGGCCAAGATGCAACAGCAGCAACAGCAGCAACAGCAACAACTCAACCCGCCACCGTTCGGCACTCGCAACCGCAGCGACTCTAGCCTCGTCGGCTGAAGGTCTGATCTTGCAGTTTCTTCTTAGTGTTTTCATTCTGGACGGATCCCTTTTGCGTGCATGTATTACAGCAGTACGATTATCAGATCGATCATCATGGAGTTTGCGGTCCGGACAAGCGCGCGCCTTTGCATTAGGTCATCGGCGCCTACTAGCATTGGCTGCTCTCTATCCCTACCATGACCACAGACGACCTCACAAAGTGCGGATGCACCGCGTACACCGCCCTTCGCCCATTGATCGTACAAGCACAGGACCGGACCGGAGCCGGAACACAGCACGAATGCGGACCCGACGGCACAGCCTGCAGATGCAGCCAGGTACGCCCGTGTCCTTCCATTGAACGTTCTATGATCTCACGCGACTCTCATGGTTAGCGAACCTGAGATTGAGGTCGTAGCTCCGGATGACGTACCTCCTCTATCCGATCCCGAGCCCGAGCCCGAGCCCGAGCCCGCTGCAGCACCGGCTGCTCCAGTGCCCAAGTGAATATGTCATTCTGCCCGTCACTGCATGTGCCTCGTCATTCTGATCTCTGCATACGCTCCCAGTCCGACGCCCGCACCAGCTGAAGTCCCACCAAATCCATTTCCGTGGACAAAACGAGGCAAGACAGCTCGGCCAACTTCAAGCCAAGGCGGTTCGGCATCCCGTCCGAAAAAGTCGGGTGGAATTGGCGACGATAGCGACAATCCTATGGACGCGAGCTCGGTGTCCCGGCCTACCGGATCGACGAAGCCGGGAGGAAACAGACCAAAATAGGTCCAATACATATACTTACTCATGTTGCGTGTGCTAGACATTGGATGTGGTCGCATGCGAGCACGAATCTGCCTTTTCTTCTAGATCTTCCCTCTCCTGCTGCTTTCTGAATGACAGAGTTTGCTTCCAGTTTTGCATGCTCGTGGTCTTCTCCCAGCCCTCTCGTACAAATGTGGAGATATTTCTGAACCACCAATCTGAGCGACGGGGTTAGGATATGGGATGAAAGATGCCGTAACTCAGATGCTCACCATCGTCTTCCGACCATGAATGCCATATGCACCAGAGGATGAAGCCGACGGCTATGACTTCGGTAGAACCGGAGACGAGTCGTGCAGGTAGGGAGGTTTGCCTGAACCATAGCGACGACAATGCAACCAAAAATGTCTACCAGGCTGATGAGCAATGTGCGACCAGATTGATACATACCGGACTTACTGCCATGCCCCACATGAGACCAGCACTACAGACGATCGCCGTCAGCGCGATCCTGAGATGACGTGGACAGTTGCTCACTATGGCAGCGAATACAAGATTGCCAAAGTCTCCAAACCTCTTGTAGGGTGCTTGTGCCGGCTGAGATGCTCAGCCGCTTCAGAAGCGGTGTCCCGAGCTTTGGTGCGATATTGCCTGAGCAGAATCAGTAGCATTCATAGGCGGAGCAAGGCCTCCAGTACCGGTTCAAAAGCAGTCCGATAATGATGCTTCCAATGGCCGCAATGATCGATGTGTAACAGAGGATTTGGGTAGGATTCCTAACGATACTGAAGCCGCTGTCGACGTCCGGGACGGCCAGCAACGCCGTATTGGCAGACACTGGAAATAGTCAGCAACGAATCACTCTACTTCATTCGGCACTTACACAGTACAGTGGCATAAAGCACGAATTCACTCCACTCATCGGTGAGCTTCTTGGTCAGCAGCTTCCATGGGACCTGGTTGATCACCTCGTCGACCCAAACTTTCTCAAGGGCCTTCAAGTGCACGTCCGGTGCGAAGAATAGTATGGGCGAGATGATTGTGATCAGTGGTGACCGTCGTCTGTGGTTTGATGTGTAGACCGCTTGATCACGTTCGAGTCGAGCACAAGGCTGTCCGGCAAAGTTAAGGAACTTTTCGTGGACTGCTCGCGTACTCAGAGTTTTGCGTGGAAAAAACCAAGAATGCACCTACCAAACATAGACTTCATGCGCCCTGACGTCGTTAAGTATCCTGTAACTCAAGAATAGAAGCCCCAGACTGACCCAAGACACAGGCAGCATATCCACCATCGCCAGGTAGACCTACGAGATGATTTATTTTGACGAGATGGCGGATATCGATGAATAACATACTTTTGAGGTGTTTGAGATACCTTAGGTGATCTTGGATATCGGCACTGGTGTACGGTGAAATACTGGTCAGAGAGGTCATCATGTCTGCCATGCGCAGTCAGCGTCATTACAGAACTATAGGCGAATCGAGGCAGACCATATCCAGCATGTACAAGCATGCCCGTGAGCTCCAAAATGACGTGATCGGGCACTTCTTTACTGCCAGGAAACAGCTCCCAGTGCGACCTATTTGAGCGTGTTGAGTGGAAGAGAACTATGGATTATAAAACACTCACCAGTATTGACTCTCCATTTCGTACTCTGTATGTAGCCGTTGTTACATGTTTCATGAGGACCGAGCAAAACACTCACTGATGTGGCTAGCCTCGGTGACTCCATCGGTTTCTGCAAGCATGTCGCCAGCGTCATACTCGTTCATCCAAAAAATGACGCGATTTGCATGGTCCACGAGGTAGTAGAAACACTCGTAGCCGGTGTCTTCCTCGTTGCGGTCAATATAGATCATGGACTCAACATCACCAGGCATCTCATAACTGTGCTGAAGTTTTTCTTGCTCGAGTATGCGGTGGAAGTTAGAGACTACGCCAAGCAACTCGGCGTTGTATAAGTTTGTAGGAGTGTACGTGTGCTGCTTGAGATGTGAGAAAAGTGCATTGACCTGATAGTTTATGACTCACTGAGGATCTGTGATAGAAGTAAAGGGCACCCTCAGGGTGGACGAGGGCCTCCCAGCCATCAAGATCTATGTCTCTGCGATGGTGTGTGTCAACATGGCGATCTTGTGACCTTCATATATCACTCAACGTGCGGAATTGTCGCGTCATTGGCGCGATCTTGTAGTTAGACCGCGTCTTCTCGCTAGCAAAACAATGATTCAGAGCTGTCTCTACTCTCTCGCGTGAACACACGCACATCTGAGGACAACCCACGTATCGGCACTCTCTGATCCATTCAACTGAACAGGGATAGATGAAGACTGGACGTAAGGAGTCGATGGTACGGCCGGGACAGGGAGGTTGGCGCATGCCGGCCGGTCTTGCGATACGGTAGTCGTCGGGGATCTGTCACCACGTAAGCTGATGGTGAGCGTTTGTGATAGCAATACGCACGACGACTTCCACTGCTGTGGCATCCGAAGGACGAGCGTCTGGCTCGGGAGAAGAGGTCTGATACCCGTGTCCAGAATAATGAGAAGGCGGTCCCCGCATGGTGACATCATTCAATGTGGCCGAGACGTGGTCGTGGCTGTCCACAGAGACGTTCCCGAGATTGATGTCAGAGTAGCTAGCACCGGGTGTTTGCGTGACGGGCGAGACGTAAGGACTTCCGTGGTTGGAGTGCTTGAGAACAACATTAGATGATATACTCAAGTATCAAGTTCGTCACTTACAAGACTCAGTGCGGCGGACGAACGGTTCGAGAACGAGATCGGTCTACCGGAGATACGGGAGGCAGGGCGGGCATGACGACGATGATTGAGGGTAGCATTCGAGCGGGGGCGGTGCATACGGGGCAGGTTGGGCGTGCTGATGTTTCGATGGCTAGCGTGGGACGGCGCGGGCGAGGCGCGACCTGTGATGTCATGGTGTGAGGCACGGAGGTTGCGGAGGGCATGGGGAGTCATGGTGTGGTCGTGGTCATGATCGGAAAGGGTGCTGAACGAGCCGTTCGTGCTGCTCTGACCAATCGAGGATTGGACTGCGAGGGTAGCAGCGCCAGGTACAAATGTAGATTCAGGTACTCGGCTGGCGCAGATGGTGGTCATCCGTACCATGGTGGGCTCAAGCGTGTGTACTGTCGTATTATCTCGAGACATATCTAGCTGACCAGGTCCCTTTCCACGTCTGAAAAACCGCCTCCAATGCCCGAGCAGAGCCTGCAGACAACGAAGAGGATGGCGCAAGTGACCCAACCACTGACGCAGGCAACGTAACGCATATGCAAGCAAAGAACGAGCCTGGCCTCCCCGTGGAAATGTCGGGGCGGGGCCCTCAATGGGCTGAATGACGGCCATCTTCAGCTCAGATAGTTGGGCGGGCGGCAAGCCACTCGAGATGAAGGACAGACGTTGAGCGCGTTCGGTTCAAGGCGCTGCTGTATGGGCGCCTAATGCTGTGCATGCTCTGCAGGTTTCTGATGGATGTGTCTGACGGTCTCACAGATACAAGAATGTAAAGTAGTTTCTAGTTCCGTGAACTGGCAGCACCCCGACGTGCGACAGCTGGTTTCCATTGTTCCGACTCGACAGGCTTGTCTGCATTCTCCCAAGGCGATGGCGTGGGTCGTGTGGGCTCGGACGGCTGCTTTGGTTCCGGGGCCGATGGTATTTCGGCTTCTGACGAGGGTTCAATGTAAGTTTGAGCGACTTGTGCTAGTGGCTCTTCGGTGCGTGGTGTTTCGGTTTGGAAACTGGGTTCGCTCAGCCTCGGGGCAGCGGCTTCTGCGTCTCGCGCCTGTTGAAGCAGAGCCACATTGTGCTGTACGCGCGCTTGTCGGGCAAGATCGGCATGAAGCTCCTGTGGCAACAACATGGTTAAGTATGGGAGTACTCCGTCACGAGCAGTGATAGTCAAACCTCGATGGTGGGCGGCTTGGCACGAGTATGTGTCAGCCACATCGTCCATTGGACAGGGAGGCGGCGCTGGGCCTGAGGGTACTCCCACAATTCCATTCTCCGAGCGTATTCTACCACTCGCTTGGTCTTGAAGGAGACTAGACCACTAGGTGAGCATAACGTGGGAATGGAGAGGACGGCCGGACGTACTGCCATGCGGGCTAGGGTACTCATAGAAGGCGTTCCCTGAATCAACGGTTTGAGTAGGTGCATGGTTCAAGTGTGCGAGGCAGCGCACCTTCCAAGTCTTTGCCCGCCATCCTGTTCTAACATGATCTGAGTTGGAATATGTGTACGCTCTCGACAGAGCCCAGGCGGCCACTCACGAAGCGTGTGAGCCGGTTCCAGATTTGCCTGAGAGCCATTGTGAATATGTAGTCTATATGATAGTCCTTCCGCAGAGTAGTTCTTTGGATGAGGTGGTGGTCGCTGGCCAAGTTCAGGATGATGTCACGCGCACGAGCCGGCGCCAAAGCTCGTGACAAGACGCGTACGCGTCTCTCGTCCCTCCACCTCGCAGCCATGGCCGCCACCACAGACGCGAAGACAACCGACAAGGTTGGAGACGACAAGGCCGCAGAGAAGAAGGAGGTGCCGCCGCCCAAGCCGCCGCTGACGGCCGCGGCCGAGATCAAGCTGAATCTGGTGCTGATCCACCGGGGCGTCACCTCGCTCGAGCCGCGCTTCACCAATCGCGTCCTGCGCGGGCTCACCACCCTCCGGAACAAGCTCACGCATGCGATATTGCGAGATGTCGTGACCGACGTCTATGTAAAGGGTCAGTACAGGTACACACACGCGCCTCGCGCCTGTCTCTCACCCACTGTGGCAGATGCGTCTACCCAGCACGCGCTCCTAGCGTGGATGCCCGCGTCAGTAGCCTCAGAACCCGCTGGGGAGGGCATGGACGTGGATGCGGCACCTGCGGCTACTGCTGCCAAGCCCACGCCCGCCATCGAGCTCCTCCCAGAGTCCGAGATCTACATCCGCCTCCTCCTCATCCACCACCTCCTCCGCGAAAGCGCCACACACGCCAAAGGCAAGGACCTTGCGAACGAGACGGTCGAGAAAATCATTGCCCTGAACCGCCGAAGCTTGGACCCTCTCGCGGCGAGGGTCTGGTATGCGCTTGAGCGTGCCTACGAGCTGAACGGCGTCCTCGCCCAAGCACGGCCGTAAGCTCTGCACTAGCAGTGTCTGCTCAGTCTTTCTCACCACATGTCACCAGGCTCTTCCTCACTGCCCAGCGGACGGCGGCGCTGCGGCACGACGACGACACGCTCGCGTCGCTGATCAACCGGCTCCTGCGCTCGTACGTGCAGTACGCGCTCTACGACCAAGCCGACAAGCTCGTGAGCAAGACGACGTTCCCGACATCCGCGGGCAACCCGCAGTACGCGCGCTACCACTACTACCTCGGGCGCATCCGCGCCGTGCAGCTCAACTACTCCGAGGCGCACGCGAACCTGCAGCAGGCGATCCGGCGCGCGCCGCAGGCGGCCGTCGCGCCGGGCTTCTACCAGGCCGTGCACAAGCTCAGCGTCGTCGTCGAGCTCCTGATGGGCGACATCCCCGACCGCGCCGTGTTCCGACACCCGGTGCTGCAGAAGGCGCTGAACGGGTACTTTGAGATTGTACGAGGTTCGCTCTGGTCCTCTTCAGAACAATGCACAACACGCAACTGATCCTGTGCCCAGCTGTCCGCGCGGGCTCGCTCTCGCAGTTCCAGACCACGCTCGCCGCGCACGCGGCGCAGTTCGAGGCGGACAAGACGTACACGCTGATCGCGCGCCTGCGGCAGAACGTGATCAAGACGGGGATCCGCCGGCTCTCGCTCTCGTACTCGCGGATCGCGCTCCGCGACATCTGCGTCAAGCTCCACCTCGACAGCGAGGAGGATGCCGAGTACATCGTCGGCAAGGCGATCCGCGACGGTGTCATCGACGGCCGGATCGTGCACGAGCGCGGCTGGATGGAGTGCGGCGCAAACAAGGGCGCGTATGGCTCCGAGGTCGCGGAGGTGTTCTCCCGCCGGATCGGGTACTGCATGGAACTCCATAACGAGAGTGTGAAGGTTGAGCTTTTCCACAGCGTTTCGACGCCGAACGCTGACGCAAAGCTCCACAGGCAATGCGTTACCCCCTCAACGCACACCGCAAAGAGCTCGCGGACGCGGAGGGGGCTCGTGAACGTGAGAAGGAGCTCGTGAAGGAGATTGCCTCTGGCGAGCTGGACGACGACGATTCACTGGGGGACTTTTAGTTGTCGAATACATTTGAATACACCACGCATGCATCCAAAACACTGTGGGAACGCTGAACTGCATCCGCTCCTTTTATAGTAATACCATTGGAACTCATTTTGACCAGCGATGTCGAACGAAGGGGCATTTGGTCGCAAGGCTCCTGAGCCTGACACCTGGCACACAAGCCTCAGCGATACGAGTTGAACATTCAATTCAGAACAAAGCATGGGGACAGCAAGCCCAAATCAACAAGAGTGTGTTCCTCTGCAGTCATACCACGCACAGCAGCGCCTACGCGGCCGTGCCGTCGAGCTTCATGCCGTCCCCAGGCGGGACGCTCACCGACGCCCGGTAGTCCTCCATCTCCTGGTCGAGGTCCGCGACGGTCGCCGCCGCCTTCTTCACGCGCTTCGGCCCCTTCTTCGCGCGCCGTGCGGGCGCCGTCGCTGCCGCCGCAGGAGGCTTACCTGCAGGCTTGCCTGCGGGCTTGGGTGCGGGTACCGGGGGAATGTTCTGGTTCTGGCGCGCCTTGCCCTTCTTCGACCTGGAGGGATGTGAGTGCGAAGCTGAGGGGAAGCGGGAGAAAGAACGGACGCAGGCACCGGCGCCGGTAGCGGGGCGACGCGCTGCGCGAGCGGCGCGGGACCGAGGCGGTCGACGAGCGACGGCGGCTTCGCGGGTGCCGCGGGCGCGGCGGAGAGCGGGGCGCCGTCGACGATGACCTCGATCTTCAGCGGCGTGCCTGGCTCGCGCTTTCGTCAGTCTCGAGTAAGCAAGAGAACGCGAGACGCACGGCCGTCGACGATCTTGCCGTTGTACTTTGTGCGTGCGGCGACGGCGTCGCCCGCGCGCGTGAAGGACACGACGGCCATGCCGCGCGCGAGCGCCTGCGAGTTGTACACGATGAACACGCTCTCGACCGGACCGACCGTCTTCCCGAACAGCTCCTGCGTTGCCCCAAGTCAACGCCTCATTTCCTAACTCTACTACACCACACACCTCGACCTCGGCCTCGCCGACGTCCTTGGGCAGGTTCGACAGCAGGATTTTGCTCTTCGGGCCGCCCTGCTGCTGCGCGCGCCGCGTCTGCTGCTCGCGCCACGCGGGCGGCGCGCGCCCCGCCTTCTTCCCGCCGAGCACGCCGTCCTTTGCGCCGCGGAACTGCTTGGCCTGCCGTCCGGACATTGACGATAGTATCGAGGACAAGGACAAGCTGCACTGCACCGCACGCGCCGACGAGCGCCAAAGCTATGCACGTGACGCCGCTTCGCGGTGGCGCCGATCGAATATTCCGCTTCCGGGCCGGTGCTTCTTTTGTGCCCACTCCTCCCCCCTCCTCCTCGACGCCGCTTGGGCCATGGACGGCAGCCTGCCCAAAGACTTCCTCTCGCTCTTCCCGCAGGACGGCGCGGGCGATGTGACCGAGCACGATCTCGCCGCGTACGCGCATCACCACCAACAACAGCAGCAGCAGCAGCAGATGAACCTGGACATGCTGCTCATGGCCGGGGCCCCGCTCCAAGACGCGGCCGGCCCGAGCAATCAGCACCAGCACCAGCAGCATCCGGCGCTCGACCACCAGGTCAAGCTCGCGCGGCTCAAGCTCCTTCAGGTCCAGCACGAGATCCTGCAACAGCAGGCGAGTCCGCCGCTCTTGGTCCATGCTCGGTACTGACATCCCACACAGCTCGATCTGATCAGCCCAGGCCAGCAGCAAGCCCCGCCGCAGGGCGCGCACGCCAGCTATGGGCTGCCCACGCCCGGCCCGTCCGGCGAGCTCCGCGCGCAGCCCGCCTCGGATTTCGTCTCCCCAATGGCGCTGCACTACGTCGACCCGCCCGCGCGCTTCCCGCACTACGGCGGCGGACAACACCAACACCTTCTCCCTCCCCCCGGCCACACCATGCCGCCGCCCGCCTCCGCCGCGCCCTCGCCCCGTCTACAGGGCCACGCCCCGCCGGCGCAGGTCTGGTCCGCGCCCGCGAACCTCGTCTTCAGCACGCACGCGCCGCAAGAGCCCAACTTCGACATCTCCCCGATCGCGTCGCCGATGTTCGGCGCGTCCGACGGGTACGCGTACCCGCTCCCGCCCGCGCCGCGCAAGCGCACGGCCTCGCCCGCGCCCGACGCCGGCGCGGGCCGCACGCGCCGACGCACCGCGCTGGGCGCGCCTGCGCGGCGTAAGTCCGCGACGCCGCTCCGCCACGGGGCCGGTGCGGACAACCCAAACCCGGATGTCCTGACGCCCGTGACGCCCGCGAGCATCATGAACATGGGCGGGCTCGCCCTCCGCGGCGGGCTCTCGCCGTCGACCGCGGCCGCGCCCGCGCCCGTCCGCGCCCGCGCCGCCTCGACGTCCGCCGCGGCGCGCCCAAAACGCCCCGGGGGCAGCAGCCCGTACAAGGCGATCCTTCCCGCGGGCGGCGTGCCCGCGGCCCCGGCGGCGGCGGCGCCCGCGCCGGTGAAGAAGATCACGAACCACAAGGAGAGCGAGCAGAAGCGGCGGGACTCGCTGAAGGCTGCGTACGACGCGCTGCGCGGTCTGCTGCCCGCGATCCCGCTGCCCGCGGACGACGGCGAGGCGCCGGTGCTGCCGGGTGCGCTGCCGCCGCGCGGGCCGCCGCGCGGGCCGGGCGACGGCCCGAACCGCGGCGTGAGCAAGCTGCAGCTGCTGCGGTGCGGAAACGCGTTCATCCGCGCGCTGCGCGCGCAAGTCGAGCGGCGCGACGCCGAGCTCGCGCGCCTCCGCGCCGCGCTCGGCGTCGAGCCGCCGGAGCTCGACGAGGGCGTGTCTGGGCTGCACCCCGTCTCGGCCGCGGCGGCCGCGGACGGCGATGACGGCGGGGGCGACGCGGACGACGCGTAGGGGACAGTAGATAGATACAGTGCTGCCGTGCCAGCGACATACATATCCGACGTTTTTCAC
>LCTX01001494.1:0-11896 GCA_002233555.1 Limonomyces culmigenus | reverse complement strand
TTGTCGTTTGAAGAAGCTGGGAGCATGAGCTGCGGCGTGCCAGTGGCTGCGGGGAACTGAGACCATGCCGCTCGGAAGTGAGATAAAACGAAATGGCAAGTCGTGTCTTGATCTCGTGACCGCGTCGTACGTGCTCGTAGTTGCCGACAAGCGATCGGAGTTGCCGACAAGCGATCAGCGTTACCGGCAAGTGTGAAGCAGATTAGTTGATAGTTTCCCTCTGAAATCTGAGCACCACTGCGCATCACGGAAGTGGCAGCGAAGGAGAATAAGAGAAAAGCAATTGAGCACACCTAACTATCCACGACCCGATATCCACTATATCCCCTCCCATTAGAACTTCCGCTTCGAGCGCACGGACGCCGCACTCCCGCCGACGGGCGAGCGCCCGAGGGACGACGAGCGGTCCGGCGGCGTAAGCAGGATCTCGGCCACGCTCGGGCGCGGCACGTCCGTCTCGAGCGGCGCGAGCAGCGGCGGCGCCGGGAATTGCTGCACGAGCCGGTCGAGCCCGGGGCTGCTCAGCCCGCTGCTGTTCGACATCCACGAGTCGTGCCGGTTCGGCGCGACGGGGGCGAGCTGCCCCAGCTCGTCCGCCTCGAATGCCAGCGGCTGCAGCGAGGGCGCGGGCGAGGGTGCGCGGGGTGCGGCTGGGAGGTCCTCTGCGTGGCGGAGTGAGCACGCACCGCGAGCGGACGTAGGTCAAGGCTCGTACCGTTGGTGAACGACGAGGACGAGGAGGCAGCCCGCGAGCGGCGTGAACCGGGCCATATCTTATCCGCGAACGTCGCCGCGCGGCCGAGGCCCTTCGCCTCCTTTGGCTCCTTCGGCTTGCGCGGGCTCCCGCGGAGCGACCAGCTATGGCTCGTGCGGCTCGCGATGCTCGCCGTGTCCGCGGCCCGGTGCGCGGGCGGCGTGACGAGCACATGTGGGTCGAGCGCGGGCGACGGCGGCGTCGCGACGCTCGCGCTGTCCTCGGACGAGGACACGCTGTGCCGCGCCGCGCCGTCGTCGTGCAGCAGCATCGACACGCGCCGGAGCGTGCCGTGGCTGCGGAGGGAGCGCAGGCCCGCGAGCATCCGCGAGCCACCCGCGCCGTCCTGCGGGCTCTTCGGCGGAGGCGTCGGCGGCACGGACACGTCCGAGCTCGAGCCCGACGCGCGCAGCGTGAGCGGCGGCGCGAGCGTGATCTCCTGCACGGCGGCAAAGTCCGCGAACGCGGGCAGTGGCGGGACCGCGGGCGCGGGCGTCGGCGTCGTGCGCCCGCGGGCCTCGTCGGACGACTTGCGCGACGCGCTCGACGGCCGCCGCACGGCCTTGAGCGTCGTCGCCGAGTCGGAGCGCCCGTGGCTCGGCTCGCGGACGTGTGCGGGCAGCTCGGGGCTCGTGTGCCAGCTGCTCGGCGCGACGGGCGCGGCGTGCGGGACCGGCGGGACGGAGAAGACCTCCTTGCGCGGCGTCGCGGTTCGCCCGTGCGCGAGCCGGTCCTCGAGCATCGCGGCATTCTGGAGCAGCGCGCTGAGGTCATCGCCCGTGAAGGACATGTCCGCGTCCGTCACAGTATGCACGGGCACGCGCGGCCGCGCTGGCTCGAAGGTCGTCTGCGGACGCGGGGCAGCCTGCCGGAGCGTCGTCCGCCGGCCGACAACGGAGGTGAACGACTTGCGTGGAGCGAGCGCGGCACCAGCCTGCGGCGGAGAGGCCGGCGGCGTGGCAGAATCATCGATGTGTGGGGAGGCAGTCCCGGACGGCGAAGCAGTGGAGGCGCTGGATGCAGGCGACGCCGCAGCAGCGGGCGAAGCGGGTGCGAGTGACGCAGCAGGCGTGTTCACAACGGGAGATGACACGGTCGAGAGCGTCGTGGCTGGCGAGGGGAGTGGACGGGTGGCGGCCGGCGAAGGCGGGAAAAAGACGGGCCGTGGCGAGATGGGCGACACGCGCTCGGCTTGCACGATGAGGCCGGGCGAGAGGTCAAAGTCCGCGTCGACGGAGGGGGAAAACCCGGCCGAGGACAGCGGGCTGTCCGTCGGTGCCTCGGAAGCAACCGATACAGAAGGGGCAGCTGAAACAGGTGCACTGGCGGGCGAGGCGTCGACAGGAGTGTGGACGAGATCGGAAAGGGGTGTGGGCCGATGAGGCGGAGCAGGCAGCTCGCGAGCAGAAGGAGGTGCCTCTAGAGGAGACGCAGGCTGCTCGCGGATCGTGTCTGCTGAAGGACGAGGGGGCTCCTCTACCGAGATAGGTTCTTCTTTCGGCTGAATCATGTCCTCGTCGCGAGGTGCAGCGGGCGGAGGCACTTCTGCCACCGGAGACTTGAGTACTGGAGCGGGCTCCTCCGCATGTTCTGGCGCAGGTGTGGACTCTTCCAAAGTGGCTGGCGTGGGTACAACGGCTTCTTCCGGTTGTGAAGCGAATGTGGTAGGAACTGTTGGAGACGCCTGCGGTGTCTCCTCCACCGGAGCTGGGATAGCCACAGGAGCGACCTCAGCCGTAGGTGATGGCTCGGCAGCCTCGACTTTGGGTTCTTCCATAGATGGAGCCACTATTGCATCTGCAGTCGCGATGTTCGCCACAGGTTCTTCCTCCTTCGGCTGAGTAACCTCCACAGGCTGAGCAGCCATGTCCTCCGTCGGCTTGGTAGACATATCCTCCGTGGGCTTGACGGCTGTATCCTCCTCCGGTTCAGCAGCAACTTCCTTCAAGGGCTCGGTCGGCTTGGCCTGAAACACTGGAGGCGCAACAGGGAACGCGCCGAGCGTCTCCGCCGGCTCCATGAGCGACCCCGAGAGGACACCAACAAGCGCCGACTCTGCAGGATTCGGCGGGTCCACACTCGGCGGCAGGTCGGGCACGGGCGGCACCGCCGCCGCGCCGGTGTACTGCGGGGACAGATACGCGGACGCGCCGGTGTACTGCGGCGTCAAGTACGCGGACGTGCCCGTCGTCTGGGGCGACAGGAAGTGCGCGTCGCCCGAGACGGAGCGCGCGCTGGGCGTGTACGCGGTGCGGCTCAGCCCGGGGACGCGGTTCCCGTAGAGCTCGCCGCGCCGCCGGCTCGCGCCGGGGTCCTCGGGCGTCGCTGCGCCGAGGCCGAAGCTGCCGCGCGGGACGGGCGTCCCGCCCTTCTGCTCGAACTTGGAGATCCGGTCGCGCAGCCCGCTCGGCGCTGCCGCCGCCGCTGCGCTGGTGCCTGGTGCAGGCGAGACCGCGCGGGGGTGGGCATTCGCGCCACCGGAAGGAGGAGAGGTCGCGGACGCGCTGCCGTTGCGCTGTTGAAGCGCGGCGATACGCTCTTTGAGGCTGACGGTGGGTGCGGCGACGCTGGACCTGCAAGTGGCCGCGGCCGTCAGCGGACGGCACCAGCCAGCCAGGACAGGGACACGCACATGACGAACGGAGGATTAGCAAGGTGTAAAAGCAAAAGGTCCGAGGACGCGCCCCCGGTGCAGGGCAGAGAGAAACGAGCGACGGAGTCGGGGAACGCGGGCAAAGAGGAGGTGTCCGTGCGATCGCGGACAACGCAACGGGCGGCGGCGCCGGAACGAAGCGCGGGCCGTCATCAAAAAGAAGTATCGGATTCCGGGTGATCCCACCATCCTTTTTCGGCTGCAGAGCTCTCTGTGGATATGATATACTTGGGCAGAACATACAGAGCCACCAACACGGCCACTTTGGCGGCTCCTTTTCCTCATCCCATCAGTATCTCCACAAGGCCGGTCTCCGCGGAAGCGCATCCAGGATACATGATCGGCTGCGTCCAGTCTGCGCATGATTCAATCAATTTATGAACCTCCGGTGCGGAGCTCGCGGCCAGGAGTCCTGAGCGGCGCCGGTGACGAATCTATCGCGTCTAGGAGGTCTTCGAAGCGTCCGATAGGATCAACCGGTTTGCCAGTCTCGATATCTGCGATCATGCATTGGGATTGATAATCAACTGCACAGGAGTAGTACTGAGAGCAAGGAGGTTGAACACATGGTATGTAGACAGCAAATGACTTCAAGAGGTCGGGATGGGGGCAACCTGGATGTACGGCAGAATCGACACACGTTCGCGGTCCCACTGTGTGCAGGTCAAGTTCTATAGCAGTTTGAGCAGAACGAGGCGAACATACGACGTTGTTCTTCCAGTACGGGTCGGCCTCGATGATCGCCCGCACGTCCTCGATCTTTGCCGCGTGGCAGATGAAGACGCTGCCAACGAGCTTGCGATCCGCCTCCTGCACGCCGGGCAGCACGCTCTCAGGCGAAAGCATGAACCCGCCCTGCACTGTGTTACGAGTACTCTTCAGCAGGCCAGCAAAGGAAACGAAAGCATGGGCGCACCGACGAGACCAGAGCCGATATGCCCCTTGAAGCCCGCCTGGTGCTCGGCACGCACAGACATGCGCTTGGCGAACGTGCCCTCGGCCGTGTAGTCCGGGCAATGCACCATCCAAGCAATTGTGGACATTGTTGCGAGTGTGAGAGAGTGAGAGATGACGGTCCTTACTGCCTGTCGATCTATGACGGTGGGTGGGGAAATCGTGTCGAGGCCACCGCCTCACGCTTCATTCCCTCAAATAGCCGTGAGCAAGGTGCATAGGTGTGCGTAGTCAATGATCCATTTGGATGATGCGCTCGGGAGGCAAAGGGCGAGACTGCGGTCTGGCTGAATCATGTTGGTTTGTCGGCGCGCTTACCGCAGACCGCTGACGTGACCGTCTCGGCATCGCCTTCCTTGGCCCGCCATCTCGTCCCGCCTCGACCACGACGCTTGCGCTGCTCCCTCCCCCGGTCTATGCCCCCGCGGCTGCTGTCCCCCCTTTTATCCACCTAAAAAGGGAGTCTGCAGCACAGCACTACATCGCTACCCCGTCATGGCGCCGCAGCAGCCGCCCAAGCCGCGGTTCGCCGCAAAGGCAAAGCCAGGGTTCTTCAGCCGCCTCGCCGCGTTCGACGTCGCCGCCGTCTTCGCGCGCCCGCACGAGCCAGGCCCGCCGCGGACAGTCTTCGCGCATGAAGAACTGCCCGCCGAGTACCGCGACAGCAAGGGCCGGGTGAAAAAGGAGCACGCCTACATCACCAACCAGGTCATCACCAGCAAGTACACCGTCCTCACCTTTCTCCCGCGGAACCTGCTCGAGCAGTTCCGCCGTGTCGCGAACGTGTAAGTCCACCCCATTTCATAAATTCGGAGACCCTGACTGACACCACCCCCAGCTTCTTCCTCGGCATCGCGATCCTCCAGTTCTTCCCCGAGTTCGGAACCGTCTCGCCCGGGCTCGTGATCCTGCCCCTCCTCGTCGTCCTCGCCATCACCGCGCTCAAGGACGGCTACGAGGACATCAAGCGCCACCAGTCCGACAAGCGCGTCAACCAATCTCAAGTCCGCGTCCTCTCGGGCGGGGGCTGGGCGAACCCGAACGGGGCCGGGCCCAAGGCCCGCACGTTCGTCCGCGGGCTCGTCCCCAAAGGCGCCGGCAGCCGTAAGGGCCGCAAAGGCGCCGTCGACGTCGAGATGCAGGTGCGCGGCGCGCCGGCCGGCGCCGTCGCCGCGGCCGCCGAGGACGAGGTCGGGCACGACCACGACGAGCGCTCGTTCGACGACGGCGACGATGCGGTCGAGGAGCACCGCGGGATGCTGCACGCGGGCGGGGCGCCCGGGGCGGACGCGCGCGCGCACTGGCTCAAGACGTCGTGGGAGGACGTGCGCGTCGGCGACTTTGTGCGGATCATGGACGACGAGGCGCTGCCCGCGGACGTGCTGATCTGCGCGACGAGCGAGGACGAGAACGTCGCGTTCGTGGAGACGAAGAACCTGGACGGCGAGACGAACCTCAAGTCGCGGAACGCGTGCCCTGCGCTCACGCACCTGCGCACGGCACGCGCGTGCGCGGACCCCGCGCACGCGTTCCGCGTCGAGTGCGACCGCCCGGACGTGAACATGTACAAGCTGAATGCGGCGGTCGTCGCGCCGGACGGGACGCGCGCGCCCGTCGAGCTCCCGATGACGCTCCTG
Organism: Limonomyces culmigenus; assembly: GCA_002233555.1. Lineage (NCBI taxonomy): Eukaryota > Fungi > Basidiomycota > Agaricomycetes > Corticiales > Corticiaceae > Limonomyces > Limonomyces culmigenus. The sequence continues at coordinate 5,898 of LCTX01001494.1, read as the reverse complement.
CGCGGCACGGTCCTGCGGAACACGGCGTGGGTGATCGGCATCGTGCTCTTCACGGGCGAGGACACGAAGATCGTGCTCAACTCGGGCGGCACCCCGAGCAAGCGCAGCCGCGTCGAGCGCCAGATGAACCCGCAGGTCGCGATCAACCTCATCATCCTCGCGGTCGTCGCGACGGTCTGCGCGATCGTCGACAGCGTGCTCGAGAGCAAGTACTACCCCCTCGGCGCGCCCTGGCTCTACGGCGACAACACGCCCGGGAACAACCCGCAGATCAACGGCGTGATCACCTGGGCGTTCGCACTCATCGTGTTCCAGAACATCGTGCCCATCTCGCTCTACATCTCGATCGAGGGTGTGCGCACGCTCCAGGCTGCGTTCATCTACTTTGACTCGGAGATCTGGTACGATAAGCTCAATCAGCCGACGCTCGCCCGGAGTTGGAATCTGTCCGACGACCTCGGCCAGATCGAGTACATTTTCTCGGACAAGACGGGCACACTGACCCAGGTATGGCTGGTCTCCTAGGCACCCCGTATGGATTGAGCTGACGTGTCATGTAGAACTCTATGGTCTTCCGTGGATGCTCGGTTGGCGGACGCGTGTACGAGGGTGACGAGGAGGACGCAACAGCCACTCCGGCCGCGAACGACAAGCTTAAGGACGCTCCGGCACCCGTCATGCGCTCGAACGCGAGCGGCTCGCGCGAGTCCGACGACGCCCCCACGGACGCCACACGCGTCGCGGACCCGATGCAGGCCGTCAAGCTGGCGTCGGGTGTCCTGGGCCACTTCAAGGACGCCAAGCTGTCCGCTGAGCTCGACGCGGCTGTGCAGGGCTCCGAGGACGCAGCGTGGTCGCGCTCGCTCAACGGCTTCTTCTCCGTGCTCGCGCTCTGCCACACCGTGCTCGCGGCGGTCGACCCCGCGACGGGCGCACTTGAGTACAAGGCGCAGAGCCCGGACGAGGCCGCGCTCGTGCAGGCGGCCGCAGACGTCGGATTCGTGTTCCGCGGGCGCGAGCGCGAGCTCCTGCGCCTGCAGACGCCGTTCTCGGAGGAGCTGCGCGAGTACGAGCTCCTCAACATCCTCGAGTTCACGAGCGCACGGAAGCGGATGAGTGTAGTTGTGCGCAGCCTTGGCGACGAGGACCGCCGGCTCTTCCTCCTGACCAAGGGCGCGGACAACATCATCTTCGAGCGGCTCAAGGAGGGCGAGGAGGAACTCAAGCAGGTTACCACCCAGCACCTCGACGCCTTTGCCAACGATGGCCTGCGGACACTCACCCTGGCGTACAAAGTCATCTCAGGTGTGTGACACGCCTCTCGCTTCTGAGTTTAGTACTGATCATGCGTCACCAGAGGAATACTACGCAGACTGGAGTCACCGCTACCACGACGCCACGACGCTCCTGGACGACCGCGAGGAGCAGATCGAAGCCGTATCTGACGAGCTCGAGCGTGACCTCCGCCTGCTCGGCGCGACCGCAATCGAGGACAAGCTCCAGGACGGCGTGCCGGAGACGATCGCGGACCTGAAGCGCGCGGGGATCAAGATCTGGGTCGCGACGGGCGACAAGCTCGAGACGGCGATCGCGATCGGGCACAGCACGAACCTGATCCAGAAGGACAGCAACATCATCGTCGTGCGCGGGAACGGCGAGCAGGGCCGGCCCGTGTACGGGCAGATGCTGCGCGCGGTCGAGGAGTTCTTCCCGGAGAGCGACATCCTCACGGACGAGGCCGTCGACCGCTCCGAGCTCGAAGGCGCCAACGCAGCGCGCACGCATCCCGTGCGCATCAACTCGGGCATGAGCGAGGTCGTCGGCGAGAACAACGGCGACCGGCCGGGCGGGTTCGTGCTCGTCGTCGACGGCGCGGCGCTCACGCAGGCGTTCGCGGACGACGCGCACCAGTACCTGCTCCTCCGGCTCGCGACGCAGTGCGAGGGCGTGATCTGCTGTCGTGTCAGCCCGAAGCAGAAGGCGCAGATTACGCGCCTCGTGCGCGAGGGCCTCGGCGTGATGACGCTCGCGATCGGCGACGGCGCGAACGACGTGAGCATGATCCAGGCGGCGGACGTCGGCGTCGGCATCTCGGGTGAGGAGGGCCTCCAGGCTGTCAACTCGTCCGACTATGCGATCGCGCAGTTCCGCTTCCTTAAGCGGTTGTTGCTCGTCCACGGCCACTGGTCCTACGCTCGCAACGGCACGATGTGAGTGGTAGCGGGCTGGTGCTCTGGGTAAGAATGAGGCTGACAGTGGTGCTTCCAGGATTGTCAACTTCTTCTACAAGAACATGGTCGTTGAGGGTGTGCTCTTCTGGTTCCAGTTCTACTGCGGCTGGAGCTCGGCATAGTGAGTTGACACTGTCTGAGATCAAGAGACGTCCGCTGATGGCCGGGCAGCGTCATGGACTACACTTACCTGCTCTTCTGGAACTCGTTCTGGACGATCGCACCTGTGATTGCTCTGGGTCTCTTCGACCGCATTGTCGGTGGGTTCATCCGCCACTGTCTATATTGTCATCATGCTGATGGCTGGCTCAGACGACGACGTCCTGATGGCCATCCCCGAGCTCTATTCTTTCGGCCGGAAAGGACACTGGTTCGGCATTCGGGTCTTCTTGCTGTACATGCTAGAGGCCGTCTATCAGGTTCGTAATCCGTTCCTCGCAGTCTTGACAAGCCATTGATTAACGAGATACTCAGTCTGCCGTCGTCTTCTTCATCATCAGGTTTGCCTATGGCACCACAAGTTCACGGTCAGACGGGTTTGGGATTTACATCTACGAGATGTCGACCCCGATGGTGCTCGCAGCTGTCATGGTTGCAGACCTCAATGTTGGCCTGAGCACGAAGGTGTGGACATGGTGGGTATTCTTCGCGGTCGCACTCGGCATCGTGCTCGTGTGGATATGGACGGTAGGCCGTTCTTTGTTCCTGCTTGTAACAGCTTCTCATCCTACTTGCGCAGGCCGTGTACAGTGCGGTATCCCCCGGCTGGATCGTCACGGATGTCTACGGCGACAACCACTTCCTCTTCCGCTCGGCATACTTCTATCTGACCATCGTCCTCACCATCGTCCTCGCGCTCGCACCGCGGTACGTTCTCAAGGCGCTCAAGTTCGGCTTCTACCCCGACGACCTCGACATCCTGCGCTACAACCGCAAGGTCCAGCCGCACCGCGACATCGGCCACGACGCGTACACGGGCGGGCGCCTCGCGGAGCTCAAGCGCTCGGCCTCGCACGCGTCGCGCGCGTCCGGGATCGACGGACGGCCGTCGATGGACCCGCGGCTCGCGAGCAGGACGGACATGTCCACGGGCATGCGCTCCGTCCACCGCGGCTTCGACTTCATCACGGAGGAGGACGGCGTCGCGATACGGCGGATCCAGACGGGCCTGTCCGAGCGCCGCATGGGCACGGGGGCGTCACCGCGCAAGCGGACGGCGACCATCCTGCGCTCGCTGCGGCAGTCGATGCACCGAAAACGTGCAGACACGGTTGGCTCGGCGGATTGAGTGTTCGCTTTCATTCGTCGTCCATTTGTATCCATATATCCCTTAGCGCTTCCCTTCTCATGATCACACGATGTACTCCCGGACACCCTAGCATCTAATTACACATCGGCGAGAATGAAAACCCGTTCTTAGAGAATACACAGCATGAAAGCGACAGTACAGTAGATGATAAAAGCAGTATAGCAAAAGATAGGTTAGTACTCGGGGCTAGGCTCTCTCCTCTTCCGTTTTCGAGGCCTGGACGACGAAGCAGCAGGCAGACTCGGTAACTCGTCGTCTTCGTCGACATCGATCGGGATCGCCTGCGTGGCCTGCGGCTCGTCCTCATCCTCGGACTCGATATCCACGACCTCCTTCTTGCGCGGCGTACGCGACTGGCTCTTCTTCGTGCCCTTCTGCTTCTTCTCCCTCTTCGCCTTTTGCACGGCGTCATCGTTCGGGTCGGACACCTTACAGAGCTCGACGTCGATGCCCGCGCGTACCATGACATCGATCCAGGCCTGCAGGGATTCAGCTAGCTTCCCAGCTTGGCAGGCGCGGGGGGAGAGACGCACCTTCTGCTTCTCGCTCAGCGTGTCGTTCGGGCTCTTGACCTCGACGAACTTGGCGCTCGAGTCCTCCACGCACCACAGGAAGAGGTCGGGCACGCCGCCGCCTGTGCCCGCGTAGTCCTCCGCCTGCATCCGGCAGATCGTCGCGAGCGCCGGGCCGCCGAGGCACTGCGGGGACGTGATCAGCCATCGTCCTCCTCTGAGCGCGGCACACGGACATCGACGATGTCGAGCAGGTCCTCGCGCTCCCAGCGGTTCCAGTGCACGCCGATGCAGAACGTGTTCGTCGCGCGGTGCTCGCCGTCGACGCGGTCGACGAGCGCGCGCGCCGTGCCGGGCACGTCCTCGAGCTCCGCGAGCCGCGCCGCGATCGCGTCGGAACGTGCGCGCAGGAACGTCTCCTCCGCGACGTCGAGCGGCGCGCTCTGGTACGGCGTCTCGAACGCGCCCGCGACGGGCGCGAAGAGGATGTCCCAGAAGAGCAGGCCGAAGAGCACGCGCACGGCCGCGCCCTCGGCGTGCACGCTGCGGGCGGGTCCGTCTGTCAACGGGCGGTGGAAGCGACGCGTGGAGAAGGCCTACCCTTTGTAGCCCCGCGCCTTGTAGTGCTGCAGCGCGAACGTCTCCACGCTGACGTGCTCGTCGTCGCGGCCGACCCAGATTGTCTTGGCGCCCATCGACGCCTTTTCGAGCTGTCCCTCCCTTCAGCCCCCCTGTCTTGTCATCTTCCTAGAGCTAGCGCACCTCCTCCGGCACCTGCGTTGCCGGCGGCTGCGTCATCCCAAAGTGCTCGCCCAGCGTGCGCTGCGTCGCGTCCGGCAGCAGAGGGCGCCCATGCTGGTCGAGCGCGAGGCTGCCCGTCCGCGCGCGCACGCGCGTCCCCGTGATCTCACGCACGCCCGCCTTGAGCTGCGTGCCCGCGCTCTGGTGGCGGTCGGCGGCGGGGATGTCGAGCGCCTTCTCGAGGCGCGTCAGATGCCGCTCGAACTTGGGCCGTAGCGCTGCCATCGTGAGCCTGTGCGCCGCGCGTCGGTGCGGGGGGGACGTACAGAGCGGCGTGTCCGCGTCGCGCAGCGCGTCCTCGACGAGCGCGAGCGCGCACGCGTACCCCGGCGCGGTCTTGTGTTCCGCCTTCGTCGCGAGCGTGATCCGCCGGTCCCAGCAGCGCCCGCGCCGCCCGCGCCGCCAGCGGCTCTGTGCGAGCAGCTCGGCGAGCAGCGCGTCCTCGGCAACGAACTGCTGCAGCGTGCCGCGCGCGGCCGCGCCCTTGGAGACCACGCGCGTGAGCACGTGTCCTGCCGGGGTGTGAGCAAGGGGAGGGGGGAGTGGAGGGAAGAGGGTACTGACCGCTCTCGAAGCGCGCGAGGCCGCCGGGGCGCGGGGGCTCCGAGCCCTGGGCGGCGACGAGCGCGCGCCACGTCGGCAGGATCTCGTCCACGAGCGCGACGACCTCCGCCGCGGCCTGCTGGCGCGGGGTCATCGCCGGCCCCTCCTCCTCCTGCATTTCCTTCCCGCCGCGCTTCCTTCCCCTCACAGGTGACTGCGTCGCGGGGCGCCCACGCTTTGGGGCGGTCGCGGAGCCGTCGAGGAGCGCGTCGACGCGCGCCTCGAGCGCGAGCGCGTCCTCGTACGCGAGCAGGTCTGCGCGCGCAGGCCAGATGTCCGGCGTGCGCGCGTAGCGGTACGCGACGTACGCACGCTTCTGCGCGCGCGCGAGGATCGCGGGGATGAGCAGGCCTGGCGTGTGTTGTGTCACGCGGAAGTAGACGAGGTTGAGGCGCGCGAAGAGCGCGACGACGGCAGGCTGCAGGCGCACGGCCGTGTCGAC
>LCTX01001487.1:0-12520 GCA_002233555.1 Limonomyces culmigenus | reverse complement strand
CGCGAGCCCGAAGATCGCGCCGCTGGTCTTCAACATGTCGCAAGTGCACGTGCCGTCGCCTCCTCGGCCGTTCGACTACCCGTTCACGACGCAGCCGCACCCGTCCGTGTCGATGGCGCAGCCGCTCGTGACGCCCGTGTCGACGCTCACGCCGGACTGGGCGATCCCGTCGCCTAACGACCCGAGCCGGGGCCTGCTGTACCCGGACCCGAACAACATGTTCTTCGCGGGGCAGCCGGGCGCGCAGCCGAGCGGGATCTATTATCCGTTCGAAGAGAACGGCGCGGTCGCGATGGACGGCGCACTCCCGAACCCAACATTCGCGGCGTCCGGGCTGCCGTTCACCGGGCTCGACTTCATCCGAAATTACTCTACGGACGGGTACACGGGCACGCTCGACGACTCGCTTTGGCAGGCGATCGACCCCCGCGCGTTTCAATTCGAGGGCGATGCGCCGTGGATGCTCGCGGACCTGGCGCCGATCGACGAACAGGCGGGCCAGCAGTGAGAGGACTTTGGACTCTGGACTGGTAATTATAAGGAAGCTTGCTCTAGATTTCTGTACCACGACGTGCTACGACACACGCTTGCTATGTATACATGTATGTTCGTATAAATCAATAGCAGAAGCCATCAACCTCGCCCATCAGATCACAGCTCGGCCGGCACCCGGCCCGCCAGGTTGCCGGCGAGTGCGGGGCAACTTCGAGTCCGCGTTACTCAACTTTCTTCCAAACCCCACACACACTATCATGACCAGCCACCCTATTGCCGAATGGACCTCGCCTGCTGCGTGGGCGATGGTATGCCTGTATATTTGGTGGAATGAAAGCGTTCCTGACATGCGCTCTGGCAGGTCGAGGACAAGTTCTCGCCGTTCGCGAAGGACACGCTTGCGAAATTGATCAAGTTCGTCGAGGTGAGTGTACCGGCTCAACGTGTGATCCGTTATGGCTGATGCATTTCTGGCTATGCAGGAGGAGGTCGTGCCCGCGAAGCGTATTGCGGAGGCACAGCTGCCGGCCGACCCCATCCAACGGTGGAAGACGGTCATCCCTGTGACTGAGGACCTGAAGGTCAAGGCCAAGTACGTGCCTTGTCTCCCCTAATCTGGTGTGCTACAAAGCTAACATCTAGCGTAGGTCACTCGGCCTCTGGAACCTCTTCCTCAGCAAGTCGCACTACCCAAAACACGGATCCCCGCTCTCGAACCTCGAGGTTCGCTCTTTGTCCTTCCTACCACCCCACCCGTTGCTCAACCTGCCATCCTCAGTATGCTGTGATGGCTGAGATCATGGGCCGGACCGGTCACATTGCCTCGGAGGCGACGAACTGCGCCGCGCCCGACACTGGCAACATGGGTTCGCTCGGCTCATGCGAATGACACTGAGAAAGAGCTAATGGGTATGGTCAGAGGTGCTCGCCAAGTACGGCTCGCCTGAGCAGCAGGAGAAGTGGCTCATGCCCCTCCTCGACGGCAAGATCCGGTCCGCGTTTGCCATGACCGAGCGGTTCGGTGCGTGCAGCCGTGCGGCGAAGGTCATCTGGCATCCAGGCTGACTTGGGATTGTAGTCGCCTCCTCGGACGCCACGAACATCCGGACGTCGATCCGGCAGGAGGGCAACGACATCGTTATCAACGGGCACAAGTGGTGGATCAGCGGCGCCGGCGACCCGCGCTGCGCGGTGCACATCGTGATGGGCCAGAGCGACCCGGGCAACGCGGACGCGTACAAGCGGCAGAGCGTCGTGCTCGTGCCCGCGGGCACGCCCGGCGTGCGCATCGTGCGCCCGATGACCGTGTTCGGGTACGACGACGCGCCCGAGGGCCACTGCGAGGTCGTGTACGAGAATGTGCGCGTCCCGCTCGGGAACCTCGTCCTCGGCTGGGGCCGCGGGTTCGAGATCATCCAGGGCCGCCTGGGGTGCGTTTGCCTGTGTGTTGAAGAGGTGGGAGAGCGGGCGCTGACGAGGACGGGCTGGCAGGCCGGGACGCATCCACCACTGCATGCGCTCGATCGGGATCGCGCAGATGGCGCTGGACACGATGATCCTGCGCGTGACGGACCCGACACGGAAGACGTTCGGCAAGCTGCTGCACCAGCACGGTGAGCGACGGCGGATCACGCTGGGGAAATGAGCCTGCTAACGAAACTGGCACAGGTACGATCGTCTCGGACATTGCCAAGTCGCGCGCGGAGATCAACTCGGCGCGCCTGCTTGTACTCGACGCGGCGCTCATGGTGCGCATGCCCCGGATGCGGCACGGGCGTATGCTGACTGGGGGGCAGATTGACAAGGTCGGCGCCAAGGGCGCGCTCAAGGAGATCGGCATCGCAAAGGTGTGTTGATTCGTTGGGGTGGATTTGCAGTTCACTGATTCTGCATGCAGTTCGTCGTGCCCACGATGGCGCTTACGGTCGTCGACCGCGCGATGCAGGCGTTCGGCGCCGAGGGCATCTCACAGGACCAGGACCTCGCGCGGCTCTGGGCCGGGCTCCGCACCCTCCGCTACGCCGACGTATGTTGCCCATTCCTCCGCTTATGCCCTGCACCTGCTGACGGTGCACGCCACAGGGCCCGGACGAGGTGCACATCCAGCAGATCGGGCAGCGCGAGCTCAAGCGCGCGCCCGAGCTCAAGGCGAAGGCGGAGGCTGCGAAGAAGCGCGAGGAGACGCTCGCGGACAAGTACAACGTCAAGGCGCGGCTGTGAGGGGATATACTGTACTTGAGGTTATTAGATATCATGACCTTTTCTGGATGACATGAACGGCCACGTGACCGCACGCATCCTTGCCACCATGCTCTCCGCGGCGCTCCGCAAGACACCGCTCACGCTCGCCCCGCGCCGGCTGCTGTCCTCTGCCGCCGCGCCCGCCAGCGAGCGGACGAACCTGACGGCCGAGCAGCTGCGGGCGCTGGTGACTTTGTACCACCGCGCAGAGGACTTCATCACGCCCGCGACTTTGGACCGGCGGATCGACCAGGCGTTCCTGGACGACGTCACGCACTCGCGCATCCTGCACAACGAGGAGGCGCTGCAGACGCGCCTGCGCCAGCGCCGCGCCGCGCCGCGCGTCGGCGCGCCCGACGCCGCGGGCGCCGTCGCCGGCGTCGGCGCGAACGCCGACTGGGCCGGCGCCCGCATGGACGGCGGCCTCGACGCGGGCGCGGGCGGCGCCGCGGACTATAGGGCGCGCGCGACGACGGCCGCGCTCCTGGGTGTGGATATTAGTGGTCGGCCCGGGCTCGAGGTCGTGCGCGAGGAGCGGGAGCGCATGGAGGAGTGGGTGCGCACGCATGGGGAGGAGATCAAGCGGGAGGCGGAGGCACTGCTCGAGCACTAGGTCGGTGCATAGCGCACTGTTGTCATTTGTGAGCTGACGGGAGTCACAGAGGTTCTTTGCTGTCGTACTGTATGCACTGTTCTAATCATGCACTCCGAGCGCCTCGGGAAGCGTCTCTGCACACGGCCCGAGGAACAAAAAGTCCTCATCGTCGTCGCCCTCGCTGCGCTCGAGATTGAACACGGCCACCCGGCCGCCGTTGGCGGCGACCTGCGCCGCGTAGCCTGCGGCGGGGTAGACCGTCGAGGACGTGCCGACGACGATGCAGAGCTCCGCCTTGGCCACGAGTGCGTCGATCGTATCGAGGTGGACCGGCTGCACACCACGCCCGGCCGCGCGAGGGCGCCGCACCGAGCGCACCGCGGGAGTGCGTCGACGGGGATGCGAGGGGCACCGACGTCGAGGGCCTCCGTCTCCGCGAGCGCAGCGCACAGCGGCGAGGACGGGTCGAAGGTGGTGTGCTTGCAGGTTGTACAGCGCACGTCGAACAACCGGCCGTGCATCTCGAGCAGCGCAGGCGCTCCGGTCGGGGCCTCCGACTGCACCTCGGCGAGTGCGCGCGCGCTCAGGTCGTTGACGTTCTGCGTGATGAGCGTGAAGATACTGCCGGGCGGCCGGCGCGTGGGCACGCCGAACTGCGCGAGCGCACGGTGCGCAGCGTTTGGCTGCGCCCTGCCTTTTTCTCAGTCTTTCCCATATCACAAAGGAGATAGCCAGCGCACGTCTCGCGCCGCATATGATAGAACTGCCAGACCGTGGACGGGTCGGCCGCGAACGCCTCGGGCGTTGCGAGCTTTATCGCGTCGTGCGTGCGCCACAGCCCGCCCGCGCCCCGGAAGGTCGGGATCCCCGAGGCGGCGGAGAGCCCCGCGCCCGCGACGGCGAGGATGTGCTGCGCGCGCGCGCGCGCCGCGCTGAATGCGGTCAGGTCTGGCGAGGGCGGCATGGGGGAGAGGGCGAGGGATCAGGCGCCCGAGATGAAAGCAGTCTATGGTACTGGCTAGGACACAGTCTTGGGCATGCTCAGCCCCACGCGCCGCGCGGTCGCCGCGCGCCGCTCGTCGGGCGTCATGTCGTGCAGCGGGTTGTAGCGCTCGAGCAGGTCCTGCGGTGCTTTGTCAGCTGGCTGGCCGTCCGTGTGTCCTGCCAGGGCACTCGCACCTTGTGCGTGCGCTGCGCGCGCATGAACGTCAGCGCGTTCGCAATGTCCGCGGCGAACGTCGGCGTCTGCGGCGCGGCGAAGAGCGCGCGGAACTGGGCGCCGATGGCCGCGTTGCGGGAGGCGCGGGCAGTGCGCGACTGTTTGGTGTCGCGGTCAGAGTTGTGCATGTTCTGCATGTTATTGGTGAATGCGAACGGATTTGCGGACCTCGCGCAGCACAGCGCGGTACATCCATGTCGGCCGCTCGGACATGCTCATGACGAACAGAGGACGGAAGGAAAGAAGGTGGACCAGGGTAACGCGGTTAGCACTGCTCGCTTGACCTCATCCCTTCGATTCCGAATCGCACTAGTACTCCACGTTATCGCGCCCGGGACAGGCCTCTCGCTATCAGAAACATGGCCGGGTGCAGTCGCGATACGCTACGACTTATGTAGGGTGAGGGTCGTGCCCATGGAGCGCACCTTTCTGCCAGCCCCGACATGGAGAACGAGAAGAAGAGCCAGGCGGTTGTGGAAGAGCGCGCGGTCGAGGCCGACGGCGCGTATGGCGGGGGCAAGGGAGACGAGGCGTATGATCTTGTCGGTGGAGAGCGCTCGGCGCAGTTTAGCCACGAGTACTTTCTGAAGCTGCGGCGGAAACTGGTGAGTTGTGAGGGGCTGCTGCGGGATGTGTGCTGATGCGGTGTGGATAGGATCTGTGGATCCCGCCGCTCTGCGCAGCTGTTTACTTTACTCAGTTTCTGTAGGTTGAAATACTCGAGACTTATGGAAGAGGTGGCTGATGATTGTGTAGGGACAAAACGTCTTTGAATTACGCTAGGTACGCCAAGCTCTCATGAGAGAAAGCAGACAGGGTCTGACTATCGTTCAAGCATCATGGGCCTGCCGATCAAGGGCCAGGTCAGATAACATCAGACTCGCTAAGCTCAGCCGCTAACACCTCTACAGCAATACAATACGATAGCGCTCGCCTTCTACATCGGCGAGTCCCATCTACACGAGCAGCCGCTCTTCCGCTGACAGCACAGCAGGCTTCCTCGTCTTCGAGTTCCCGACCGTGTACATCGCGCAGAAGTTCCGGCTCGCAAAGTACCTCGGCCTCAACATTGTCCTCTGGGGCGTGATCCTGATGCTGCACGCGGCTGCACGGTCGTTCGGCGCGTTCTTCGCGCTCCGCTTCCTCCTCGGGATGTGCGAGAGCTGCGTGGCGCCGCTGCTGATCATGCTCATCTCGATGTTCTACCGAAAGGACGAGCAGGCCAGGCGCATCTCGTGGTTCTACGTCATGGTGTGTACCTCGGCTGACTCATCATGAGCGCTGTCGCTAAGACGGCTCCAGAACGGCCTGACACAGATCTTCGGCGGCTTCGTTGCATATGTGGGGCCCGCAGTCCTTGTGTCTGCGACGGTGGGCTGACGACACGCGCTAGGGCATCTCGTTCTACGACGGGCACGCGCTCGCGCCGTGGAAGATCATCTACATTCTGCTGGGCGGGCTCGCTATCGTTGTCGGCGTGTGTGTTCTCATCTGGCTGCCGGACTCGCCTGTGCACGCGACGCGGCTCACCCAGGAAGGTCTGTCCGCCCATGGTCCGAGAGACCGACATGGCTGACCGGGCCTGGCTGCAGAGCGCATCGCGGTCCTGGAGCGCGTGCGGGATGATCAGGGCGGGACGCACAACCGCACGCTCAAGAAGGATCAGGTCGTCGAGGCGCTGATGGACGTCCGGACGTGGCTCATCGTGCTCACGACCATGCTCAGTATGTGCTTCGGCGGTGGCGCGTGGCTGCAGCTACTGACAACGTCCACAGCGAGCATACCCAACGGCGCTGTGAGCAATTGTGAGCAGGTGTGACAGCGGGTGGTCTGCTGGGACTGATGGAATCTCAGTCAGCAATATCATCATCAAGGGCTTTGGATACACGTACGTGACCTCTGGGCTAGGTTTGGGATTGAAGCTAATGGAGACGTAGATCTCGGCAAGCTCTTATCCTCGGGGCCCCAGGCGGAGCTGTTGCTGCTGCCATGACGCTGTTCTGCGGCTGGTACTCTGACAAGAAGAACGAGCGGATGGTGCCGATCGTGATTGCTTTGGTCCCGACTATTGTTGGTTCTGGTACGGGTGCTTCTTGTGCCATACAATGCTGGTGCTAATCGCGGTTGCAGCTATCCTGATTGGGATGGCCAACTCGGGCAACAAGGGCGTCCTCCTATTTGGTAGGTGGAAGACTCCGTGAACTTGTCAGTATCTATACTGAGCACCGATAGCTATCTACCTCATCGGGACATTTGGCAGTGCCTTGTCGAGCGTCTACGCCTACAACGCATCGAATGTCGCCGGATACACCAAAAAGGTCCGTGCCATCTCACCTCTCGCGACCCGCACGCTCACAGCGCGCCCAGTCCACCATCAACGCAATCACGCTCGCGACCTTCTCGATCGGGAACATCCTCGGGACCGAGATCTTCCAGCCCAAGGACGCGCCGCAGTACATCCCGGGCAAGGTCACGATCATGGTCCTGCTCACCGTGCAGCTCGCCATCTCGTTCGTCCTCCGCTGGACGAACGTCCGCCTGAACAGGAAGAAGGCCGCGCACCTCGTGGCGGAGCAGGCGCGCCGCGGGTGGTCCAATGCCGAGCTCCAACGCGAGCGTGATCGGCATGCGTTCATGGACCTGACGGATAAGCAGTATGTTCTTCCTCGATCTTGAGCACGGAAGATGACTGTACTGACGAAGCGACTCTCTCCAGGAACATGTTCTTCGTCTACACGACTTGATGCCATATGGAAGGCGTAGACCCCAAAATGTACTAGTACTAGTGTAACTCTAGTTCTCGAGGACGGGCACCGAGTGAACCTGTCAAACTCAACTGTCCCTCTTCCTTTCTCGTTCCGTCTCGTTGCTTGTGTCTTGCAGCGGGCTCAGCATCGTATCGGCGAGCCATTGAAGCACGCGCAAGCGCGCACATATGAACGAGCCCACCGACAAGGACGCATGGGTCCGATCCTACCTCGACTCGCAACGGATCTACGCCGCTGCCCGCGCCGTCCAAGCTCCCCGGGATCTCGACGTGCACTCCGACGTGGCTATCGGCGCACCGCCGTCGCCCGCGAAGACACGTGAACCTATAGCGAGCTCGAGTCGGCACGTGGAGAACGACGACGCACACGGCTCTGTGCTCCTCCGACCCCGTGCACCTGCCCCGGCGGCGGGGGACAGCCGCGCCCGCCGGGTTCGTTCACCTACCAAGCCCGCACAACCTGCTGCTCCCACTCGCCGGAGCAGATGTGCCAGCGAGGAAGGGGCCAACATCGTGCGTGAGCGCTCGCCCCGACCACCCACACCTGCGCGCAAGCCACAAGCGAGGAAGAACATGGAGAGCAGCGATCCTGAATATGCAGCCCGTACGCTCTATCTGTGCTGGCATACGAGAGGCACGCTCATTTTCTTTCAGGCTTGATAGAGCGCCGTGAACGCAAACGTGCCCGGCGGGCGATCACACGCCCAGAGCCTGTCAAAGCGGACAACGACGATGAGAGCGATTGTGACGACGCCATGGGACGAGCTAAACGAGCGTCGAAACCCAAGAAGAAACAAACGAAGGGCCTGGCTCTGATGCACGGCTTCGCTGCGGAGAACTTGGGCGGCAACCGGCTCACTGTTCGCACTCCTTTCCATTATCTTTTGCGATTGGTACTGAGAATCTACGCCACAGATTCGGCCGGTCGATCTAGCTGGTGTGTTTCAGAAGGGCAAGTCTTCGTCAAAAGTCGCAGCCTCGAGCTCACGAAAGAACTGTGAGTTTGGGTGACGCCTGCGCCTTCAGGGATTGACGCATCCCGTAGCCCGCCAACTTCAGCTGTTCAATGAGGTCAAGTTTTTGAGTCGACCCCTTCCCTGTGCGCCAGAAAGCACTAGTTCGCCTAGCACTGTAGCTCCCGCCCCTGCCAAGAAGTACAAGATCACCAACGCTCTCACCAAGAAACGGAAAGCGGCTCGCTCCAGTTCGGAGGCCGGGCTTTCGGCACGATCGGACTGTGAGCGGTCGTCGTCGCCGGCCAAACTTCGATCCTACGCCTCTACCCCCGTTGGCCGAGAGTCTGTTGTCTGGGACATCGAGAAGGGCCTGGATCTTCCCGCCAGCGAAGTCTCCAAGCACCCGTCTGCATCTCTGCTGCAGGGTCGGCCCAGTACGATCATGATGGATACACGAGCAGCGGAGTGGTTCGCCGTTCCCGAGGCCATCCCCCCACCACGACAAGTGGACGATCATGCGATGGGTCTCAACCAGGCAGATACTTCGGCCATACCAGCGACGAATGCCCGTGCTCGCGGCAGCCCGTCTACACTTGCTCCATGGCACTCTGCATCTCAGTGCGGAGCTCCACTCCTAGCCCCGCCCACTCGTGCCTTTCTTCGACAGTCCTCGCGCCGATCCCATGTTGGGAGGCATCTCTCGGCTGCTAGCGAACACCACAGGAATGCAGTCCAAACCGCACCCCTTGAAATGGATTTCGAGCAGCATACTTCGGACGACACGGCTGGGCCAACGTTCCACGAGATAGCCGCATCTCCCGTCGTGCCTCCTCCTCCCGTGCCTTCCATACTTCCTATGCTTCTCATGCCTCCTAAGCCACCTACTCACTTGGACGAGTCGCTGGAAGAAGCCTTGCGCTCGTACGAAGCCGAAGATCAGAGTGCTCTTCATGTCTTGCCCGCTTCTCACAGTGCTCCCGCCTGGCGATCGGTTCTAGACTTTGATCTCTCTTCTTGTGCATCTGATGACAGACCGAACCGTCTTGCGTCCTTCGACTATCAAGAATCTGCCATTAATTATTACGACGAGGAACATCCAGGCACACCGGTTGATATGGGCTCTCCGACTAAACTCTTCCACGGGTTGAACGTACACGATACATCTCAGCCACCATACGCAATGCACCATTCCAGAGATCCTTTCGCTCCCGACGAGTATGTCTCAGTACCTCCAGTCTGGGATGAACAAGAGTGTACGTATCATACACCAGAGTCTCCTGATATGCTCGTCGACGATTCAGCGCCTCTGTGTTATGAGTATGCTGGTGATGGTGATCAATATCTCGCCCAAGATACGATAGAATATACCGACGACGATCCACTGAGTCCCGATGCTGGTTCAGATGAACCTTACGAGGAATACTTTGCACTCCATACGCCTGCCGTCACGGAGCCGCTCCTACTCGAGGGTGGCGCAGATCTCTCAAGTCCACTTCTCGAAAATTCGATGCAAGACCCTTCTTCTCCCAGACAAATATCGGGGATACCGTACCATCCGTTCACTCAAGGGGAACGTCTTCTTCAGTCGGATGATCGTGTTGGGTTCAGTCGAGGTTATGCTTCCAATGCTGAGTTGGACGTTGTTGCAGGTTTGCGAGACCATTGGTATCCCGTGCGTCGATGAAACTTCAAGCACAGCTGTGTAGTCACCGGACAGACAATTTGATTGAGTCAAGAAATTATACGGCGTATGTGGTACAGGAAAACATGTTATACATTCGGTTGCGTGTCTTCTCCTCTCGAGCCAAAGATCACATGGTGTAAATGGGTCTCCCCCGCTCGTCGACTTCGCGCCCAGTGTTGCGGTCCATGTATCGGATAGGTTGCGACCGTTGGGCCTTGCCGATGGAAGCCGCACGACGGCCCGTGCGTGGGTCCTCGTAGTACACGTCGCGGCGGCGCGACTCGTGCTGTTGACCGCCGCTGAAGAGGCTCCTCATCTGCCGAACAGTGAGCTTGCTGCAACACGTGAGATGGATGAGCAGCCTTGCTAACCTTGTCACCGAATGACTCGTGCTCGTGCGTGCTACGATGCGAATCCCGGCTGCGCGAGCGATGCTGAGACCTGGCAGGATCGGCCTAGCATGTGGTGTCAGATCATGCTGGTGACCGAAACATGAGACGAGGGACTGACCATCGAATGCACTACAGAGGAGCCTGAAGCAGGCCGATAATGGTGGGACTCTGAGCCGGCTCGCTGACGGGTATAATGGGACGATGTGGAAGCGGGCATGGTATAATGGCTCGATCCACCATAGGTAGGCTGACGCGAGGAAGAGGAGGATCGGCGGTGGTGGCCACCGTGGCCCGATGACGGTGCAGCGACATAGCCGTAGTTGCTGTGCCCACTCTGACTCCCGTAGGAGCGCTCGGCGCTGTGGTTGCGGCGCGACCGGCCGGAGTCTGAGGAGATATATTGCGTCCCGGGGTGGGGGTAGTAACCGCTGCGGCTGCCACCTCCGGCGCTGGACGAGCGCCGTGTGGACGAGTACACGACCGGCGGTGGCGCGTACTGCGAGCCTGAGCGCGAGGACGAGCGGCCACGACGATCGTAATCAGATCCTTGCGCGGAGGAAGGCGAGTAGTGAGACATCAGAGGACGTGAAGTGAGGTTGCAGGTTGAGACTGATCATGCGAGGGCAGGTGGTTTTATATATGAGTCAGGAGCGACGTCATTGGAGCAGGCCAGAGCAGGCTGTGGCTCCGAGCGAGCGTAAGTCATTGAGTTCGGAGGTTATCTACAGGCGCTGTACATCATCGCGAACCGGATAAGAACCAGTATAGTGCTCAGGGAACATATTCGGCTGATCCAGCAACTCGAACTCGTATCTAGAAAAGGAAAAGAGCCGAAAAGGGCCGTATCATCGAATACGTCATTCCATGTCACCAAAGTCACCTTCGTCGAGATCATGCGGCTAGCAGATATGTCAGTGATTGAGTCAGGACGGGACAAGAGATCCTTCACCTCTTTTGGTTCCTCGTCCTCGCCGTACTGCATGGTGTAGTCAATATGGCTGAGCACAGTCTCCAAAGAGTCGGGATCTGTGAGGTCAAGCGGCAAGAATGAGACCAGTGGATGATCCTCAATCTTATGTGACACTGTGAGACTTTACAGACATACAGATGCACTCGGCAGTTGCTCACCAGCTGTACAATTGCTTGGTTGAGCGCATGGAACTTAGGGTTTTGTCCGTCGGGTGGAGCGCCCCGACGAGTGGCAATCAGCGATGGGTCAGGCTCTAGGTATCTTGCCACATCTCTCCTTCCACGCAGTCCGTTTCGGGGACCCCCAGCACTTTCATCGACTCGAGGAGTGATCAGGTCCATTTTAGACATGACGTTGATAAACGGAATCTCCAAGTTGACCATGGCAGACATAGCAGAAAGTACACCACTGTAAATCCAGACAGTTAACTTGACTGACGGCTAATCTGATGACTAGTAGGACTTGCCTGAAGAACTTGGCTTTGTCTTCCATGAATTGGGATTCGAGGAGGTACGCAGCACAGGTCCGGATCCCGAGTCTTGAGAGCTCACGGACAAGCTTGGGAAGGAAAGGATGGTGGGTGTACAGTTCAATCTGTCCTAAGCGCAAATCTGTTTGAGCGATTATATAAATTGAGATTGTCGGAGAGAAGTACCTGGACAGTCGAAGATGAGGTAGTCGTCCTCATATCCTCCGAGCTCTTCCTCAAGCCAGTCCATATTTTGTAGGAGATACCTTGAGAGGCCAAAAACTGTGGTCACCTTCCCGGTACGGCTTGGGAAGGAAGAAACGCACTCACTCACTCGAAACAATACACCAGACCTCCATTTGGTCCATAGCCCAGCTCGTCCATGACATCATCGAGACCAATGAGCTCTTTGATGTCGATCGTTGCTTCATACTCTCCCGGCTGCGCGGCAGGGTCAAGATTCACGAGATGGCCAGTGCGTTTGGACGTGTGCAAGTGCGTAAGGAGTGACTGGCAGAACGTCGATTTGCCTTCGCCCGCTGGTCCAGTAACCAGTATCGCGTAGCGCATTGTTCAGTTGAGATGCAAACTCAGAAGACCGAGCGTAGGCAAGGCCAAAAAAACCGTGTCGGCGTGAAGGCGAAGAGTAAGGAGCGCCAGTACGCCACACGCTGGTCTCGTTCCCCCCACAGTCCACTCCGTCCTCGAGCTTGTGTCTATCGTGTTCCCTAT
>LCTX01001486.1:0-30956 GCA_002233555.1 Limonomyces culmigenus | reverse complement strand
GCAACAGACGCGGTCAAGATGATGCTGCCTCCGCCATAATCTTTGCCAGCGGCAGCATTTGCTGTCTTCATGGCGACCGAAGCCTGCTGAACAGCGATGAAGCAGCTGTTGACCCATATTAGGAAAGATTGAGGCAATGTGACGTTGAAGTACACGCACGAGATAGTATTGATGTGAAGAGTTCGAGTGAACTCGGCGACAGTGTTTGATTCCAGGGTGCCGGCCGTCGCAACGCCAGCCTGCAGGGTTCGTAAGCGTGTTTATTAGGACAGAGAAGTCCAAGAGCTGACGTTCGCAAAAAACACGTCTAAGCGGCCATGCTCCTTCAATGCCTGCTCACAAAGCCCAGCGATGGTCTTCTCGTCCGCAGCGTCGCCTTGCACAGTGGTGATCTTAACGTCAGGGTACGCAGTCTTGACGGTATTCTCGAGGTCGGGTAAGTTGTCGGGAGCAAAGTCCAGACCTATGTATCATGAGTATGTGGCCAGTGTTCTTTATATTGTGGACTTACAGTAGATGGCGCGTGCGCCTTCGTGTGCGAACCGCATAACGGTAGCTCGCCTGTCACACGAACATGTCAGTATCAAATCTTCTCAGGAGGTTATACGCTAGCACGCACCCAATTCCTTTCAGAGACCCAACACCTGTGACAATGCAGACCTTGCCCTTCAAGCGCTCGGCTCGCGGAGCATTCGCAAGGTGGCTCTGAATCTTCGCGACGCGCGCCAGCGTTCGCTTGTATTGGTCCTCAGCGGTCATCTGTACGGCTGGAGCTTTCTTGTATTCGGGCATGCTGGTGAAGAGAGAGAGATGCAGGCGAGTGCGGGGCAAGCGCTGAAGCAGTCATGGTGTCCAAACCATTGCCAAGCAGTACAACAAACCGGAAATCACAATGCCGTGATCGCACCCCGGGTCGCATTTGTCTGAATCGTTCTTCATTACTTGATGTGCTGTTCTTGCTTTCGCTCCTCGGACTTGTTTTTATTGTACCCACATCTCTATATAATACGTGATATGGCTTAGCCTGTCCGAAATATTGAGGCGAAGGCCGAACGCGATCGGCGGGATGGCACGTGACGATATCGGCACTCCGCCTCCTGCTTCGTGCTGACTTGGTGCCTATATTCCGTGCTGCCACACTTGTTGCTTGAGACTCGGAAGATATCATATCTACTACATACTTAGAAGCGCGGTGCTTGCTCTGCACGCTCTCTCGTCTGCCACGTGGCACAGTGCATTTCTCGTCGCTGGCAGCTCGCCTCGTGCCGCAGTCGCGGCGTGGATACGGCACCCCATCTAGCAGATGTCCGAGGACACTTCTGCCACGCATGCTCAGCCCTGGTGACTTCATCGACATAAGCGGCAGACGTCATGTTCCCTTGGGCCACGGATCCACGGTGCCTTATTTCGAGACCACAGTCAAGGGAAGCACCACACACACTCCCTTCCCAGCCGGCACCCAAGGTTTCTTGTACTACGAGCCAGGACCGCCTCAAGCACCTATCGCTGGTCAGCTCCGCTTCCGTTGCACCACCAGCAACAAACCGAGGTCGTTGACAAGCGGGACCGATCTGCAGCAGCCGGACGGCGTTCGCCCATGGAGGATCCACTGTGCCAGAATCCTCAAAGCAAAGAAGTATGCACGCATCCAGGAACTTCTACTTCAAGACAAGCTTTCGGACGACGCTGCGGTACATGCTGCCAAGGCTGACGGTTGTCCAACGATCGCGATGGGGACAGAAGTGATCCACTCGCTGGGCCAGCCGTTTCTGCTTGACCTTTCACTGAGGCAGTTCTACATTGCCCTGGCGCAAGGGACAGAAGTTCAGCTGCTCCGTCTTCATGGAACGACGGAAAGACGCGGGGGTCACTCAATATTCGACACCACCCCTTATCGAGGTAGGTGACATTTGTAGAGTGTTATCTGCTCATTCTGATGCTCACAATACCACAGGCTATGCTGTGTGTGCATTTGAGAGCATGAACATGGATGGCATTCCAATCATGGTCTGCCGTCTGCTCGAGTTGCTGGGCCCCATACAAGCAAAGGATGCTACGTACGACCACTATATTCCGCTTCCTGTCGCAGGCGAACTATTGAAAGGCGGAGGCGGCGCACCGTGGAAGCATGTGCCCTGCCAAGCGACATTGGCCTTTGCGGGTGTGCAGCAGCTCCTGAGCACAGGAGTTGCAGAGGGCTACGTTGCACCGGCCGCTCGAAAAGCCCGGTCAGCGCGTTAGAGCATCCAACAAACCCAACAAGGTGATCACGTATATGGGGAGTAGGTATAGGCTGTAAGTGGAGGAAAGAATGAAACAGCGTGGACATGGGACGCCGTGGGAACGACTGTCATGTAGAGTGATATAATGTCGACCGCGTCGATATTGATACGTCGCGGATTTTCCTAGACGAGCACCATATCCATAAGATCACTATGCATTATCTGTGTAAGAGAGAACGACATTGAGTATACGAGTGGAATCTGCGCAAATCACAACTTCCTTCATTCACGCATTCACATGCCCTTCTGCGGCTCGAAAGACTGCTGTCCAGTCTTTACATGTATGTGTCACGTCCGAATAGGATAAGCTGGATCCTGATATAGCTCTGATGCTCTCCAGGCGAGTATCCGAGTGGCAGAGGATCATCTGACGGACGTAGCCCATGCAGTGGTGTATCAGGTCGCTCTGCTCGTTCTCGGTTGGAGGGTCCTGTCCGACCCGATTAAGCTGAGCATCCAGCTCGACGCGGAGGATATCCAAGCAGCGCAGGTGGTGAAATAGAGAGATACTGAAAGGCTGCTGGGCGGGTCCGAGATGGAAGATACCCGAGTTGTTGTTGGGTAGGAGAGTAGACCATTCAGCGTGACCGTTCTCGCTTTGCATGTTGTAGTGGTCAGAGTTTTCGAGGGGCTTGTGGATGATATCAAGCAGTTCAATGAGCCACTGTCGAGGAAAGTCCCTCCCTGCATAACCTGAGACAACTTGAGCGAACTCTCTAGTCGATGAACTCGTGGGACGTACTGTACTCCCTCACTGGCGCCTCTGATCTCGAGGCTGGCCAATGCATGACATCCCAAGCGAGGACACAAACAATAACGTTGACAGCCGACAGTGCGATAGCCGTGAGGAAAAGGGTACGATCTTGAAACATGGTCTCAATGTGTGCTCGTTGAACTAGCCGGGAGGACACCGTTGCCGAGCAGCACCAAAGCGGAGACGATGGGCCAGGAGTAGTGGAGGTCAGCTGCGCGTCGTTCCTTTCCTTGGACTATCGGACTGATCATGTTGACTGAGTTGAGATACAGACGCAGCTGCCATCGCGGTCAAGGTGGAAGCTGAGCGAGAAAGCACGAAACTGCGCATGCGGTGCAAACGGCAACCTTGCTTCTGCCCGTCATGCTCACGCTGTCGTTGCCTCCGCTCGCCCCGCACCTTTATCGACGCCAGCTCTCTTGACAGCGATGTACAACACATGATGTCACCACATAGGAGACTTCTCGCTCGTCCCGTCGTCTTGTCAAAGTGCCGTATGTCTGACAATCCTTCGGCTGGGTGATTTCTGGGGGAGCAGCTCTACACTATCTTCGCTGATACTCCGGATTACGGAGTCTCCATATGCAGTTGGCCCTCGAACTGCAGATAATGGGCTTTATCGTACGGGTGGCTTTACGAAGCCTCTCGTAACTCTTCGATCGGCTGTGGCAATATAATTCCAGCCGGTTCTCTTCACGAGCATCCATCGCGAACCACTGGATCCCCTCCCGCAGGAGTGGTCAAGCATAAATTACGGCTGCATCTCTTATCAGTTGAGGTGACCGCAGTGACCAAGAGGCTTCGCCGTTGATGTGCGGAGCGCCGCAGCAGTCTGCCGTTGTGGTTACAACCCAGCTCCGAGCTCAGTTTCCTGTCCGATTTTGTCGCTGACAAATAGAGTGAGCTCTGCGCTGAAGAACCAAGCCTGAGTCATCGTGCAGGTTATCGAGTCCAGGAAACACCACATCGACACAACTTGGCACCGGCTGCTGGCTGCATGCAGCCGTGGTTCTGTCACAGTTTATTGTCTCTGCGTTTTATGGTTGTACACTGCTCCTGCGGTCAGGGATCCACTGTCATCTCAGTGGAATAGCGGTCTCTACCACATCGAAGGGCAGTGTACCATCCTGGAGGAAGCTCAGCATGATGCGCTCAGTCTGATCCCTCCGATGGGACCTGATTTGAGCTGAGACGTTACCTTGCTTGGAGTGTCTTGGGCGGGGCTGACCGCTCTGGATCGTGTAAAGCTAGTCTTATACCGCTGGAAGCCCAGTGTAGCAAGGACATTGTTCCTTCTCACCCACGAGCCACACCATCCGATCCCACATGGCGCCAGCTCCCTTTCCACCGTCGGATGAGACTCCCGCTATGATCGCTTTGGACAGGGCCAACTTCCTGGCGGAGCTTTTTGAGGGGGTCCTATGGGGTTAGAACCTGTCTCACAATTTGAATCGCGGCTAATGTGCATGTTGCAGGAGGCCACTTCGTTCTCTACTTTATGTGCATGCACAGCCTCGCCTTCGCCAAGTCGAGCAGAACCCACAAGAAGTACACCACCATGATGCTGGTCTTCGTGTCAGTCTTGTTTTCTCTTGGAACGCTCAACTTCATTGGCGACACCATTATGAACGTTCATCTCTTTGTGGACAACCGTTTCCTGGGCGGACCTTCTGCAGATGCCGCTGCCGCATTCTTCTATACCAACCCGCTCAGTATTGCCGTGGAGGCTAGCTTCTTCTTTGGCACATTCCTCACCGATGGGCTCTTGGTGATGACCTCCCCGAACTTCATATCGCGTTTACTTACGCATGCTTACAGTTGTGCCGCACCTGGATGGTCTGGAGCGGGAACCGCTACGTGGTCGCCGGGCCTGTCCTCATTTGGATCGCTTCTTTCAGTGAGTTACGCAAGAGAGCCCGTAGCATGCCGCTGAACGTCACGGTGTAGTCATGTCAATGCTGCTCTTGGCCCAGCTATGCCGGCCGAACGCCGACCTCGGTATCGGTCTTGTGCCCACATTCCAGTCGGCCTACTTGTCGTTGACAGCTGCTCGTACGCCCATCTCTCAGCGACGGTTTCTCACTTGTCAAACTTTCAACAGTGAACATCATCCTCACCCTACTGATTGCTGGCCGACTGTTTTCGCTGAGCAAGCGTGCCAAGATGAATCTTGGCAGCCAACACGCAAACCCGTACCTCTCAATCGCCACCATGGTCATCGAGAGTGCTCTTCCGTACTCTGCCACCTTGCTGGTCTTCATCATTGCGTCCGCGACCAACAATGTTGCTGCCGAAAACGTGATGATATCCGTGATGTCGCAGATGATGGTCAGTCACGACCTGTCTGTCTGACAAGCACAAGCACTGACTTGGAGAAACCTTTGATAGTGTATTGCCCCGATGCTCATCATTTGGCGAGTAGCTGTAGGCCGAGCCTGGTCTACCTAGACTATCAAGAGCGTGACTGCACCACAGCAGCTCTACTCTGCCGGCAGTGAGGGGATTGATATGTCCAAGTTGCGTTTCAACAGAGGCGACACGACTATTCAAGGGAGTCTAGGCTCTCTCAGTGGAAGGATTGAGTACGTGCCTGATTGTGCTCATGGATACTTCGCCGTGCGTTGTGGATGTACGGTTATTAGGGCTGGAGTAATTTTATCACATATAAGCACTCCGAGACGAGGTCCTCATAAATAGATTAGGCTCCCTTTCAGTCCTGATAGAGATATAGCAGAAGTATCTCACGGCAAGACTGAAGAAACACGAACGCGCAGGAGGAGAGAAAGAAGCACGCGCGCTTGACTTTTTGGACGCGTACCACCATGTCGAGCAGCATCGAGCTCATCAACCCAAAGGCCGAAAGCGTACGGCGCGCGGCCGCGCTTCAGGTGCACTATGATAGTCGACAATCTTCACCAGCTCACTAACGAGTACAAGTAGGTCAACACCGCGGGAGCGATGGGTCTCGCGAACGTGGTGAAGGGCAACCTCGGTGAGCCTCTGTGATGGGTGGGCGCAAGTGGCCAGCACTGAACGTGATCACAGGTCCGCGCGGGACTCTAAAAATGCTGGTCGATGGTGCTGGTCAGATCAAGATGACCAAGGACGGCAAGGTCCTGCTGTCCGAGATGCAGATCCAGAACCCGACCGCAGCCATGATCGCAAAGACTGCCGTCGCACAAGACGACCAAGTGGGAGATGGCACTACATCCGTCGTTCTTCTTGTTGGGGAGCTTCTCAAGCAGGCGGATCGCTATATTTCTGAGGGCGTACACCCAACTATCATCGGGGAAGGGTTCGATCTTGCGAAGAAGGAGGCTTTGGAGGTACGTTATTGCTACCCTATGGACGTCACGATGCAACTCACTCTATAAAAAAGTTCTTGGACAAGTTCAAGCAGCCCTCGAGCATGGACCGGGCCACCCTGATCAATGTTGCGTATACCTCGCTCGCCACCAAGGTACACCACGCCTTGGCGAAGCAACTCGCCGCCGATCTTGTTGACGCAGTTCTAACTGTGCGCGCTCCGCCCCCTCCGGAAGGTCAGCCCAACCGTTGCTTCAGTCTCCTGCCGTCACGTATCCTGACGCACAATCCCCTGCAAAGATGCTGCGGATCAGTACCGGGCACCTATTGACCTTCACATGATCGAGATCATGAAGATGCAGCACCGTACGGTGTCTGAAACGCAGCTCGTTCGGGGCCTGGTCATGGACCACGGTGGACGCCATCCGGACATGCCAAAGCGTGTGGAGAACGCGTTCATCCTCACCCTGAACGTTAGCCTCGAATTCGAGAAGACGTCCGTACACGTCGTCGTCCGAACTGTCCCTTTTTCTGACCTTTCACTTCGTCAGCGAAGTTAACTCAGGCTTCTTCTACTCCTCGACAGAACAGCGTGAGAAGCTCGTCGAGTCCGAACGCAAATTCGTCGACATGAAGTGCCGCAAGATCGTGGAGCTCAAGAACCTGGTATGTGACCAGGATGTGGACGACCCGAATGCCAAGAAGAAGATGTTCGTCGTCATCAACCAGAAGGGTATCGACCCTCTGAGTCTGGACATCCTCGCCAAGGCTGGGATCCTCGCTCTGCGTCGTGCAAAGCGCCGGAACATGGAAAGGTAGAGATGTACAGACACGCCATGGGATAACTCTCATGCTGGTACAGGCTTCAATTGTGCTGTGGTGGTACGGCGGTCAACTCGGTCGACGACATGACGCCCGACGTGCTCGGCTGGGCCGGTCTCGTGTACGAGCACACTCTCGGTGAGGAGAAGTTCACGTTCGTCGAGGATGTGAAGGAACCGAAGTCCGTCACACTCCTCATCAAGGGCCCGAACGCACACACCATTGCGCAGACTCAGGACGCTCTCCGTGACGGTCTCCGGGCTGTGAAAAACGCGATCGAGGATGCTTCGTTGGTCCCTGGTGCGGGTGCCTTCGAGATCGCGTGCGCAGCACATCTCGCCGGCACCGTTCGCAAGGCAGTCAAGGGCCGTGTCAAGATGGGCATCCAGGCATACGCGGATGCGCTGCTCATTATCCCGAAGACGCTGGCTCAGAACGGTGGCTTTGATGTCCAAGATGCTGTGGCAGCACTCCAGGTAAGTGTATTCGCCATCAAAAAGACACGCTTGCTGACAAAGTTGGTTGCAGGACGAACAGGCAGAGGGCAACGTGGTGGGAATCGACCTCCAGTCAGGAGAGCCGTTCGATCCTGTGGTAGAGGGTGTCTGGGACAACTACCGTGTCAAGCGACAGATGTTGCATTCCTGCTCCGTCATCGCCGTCAATCTCCTGTCAACCGACGAGATTCTACGGGCAGGACGCAGCTCGTTGAAGACGGAGGGTCCTGGTCCAGAGTAAAGCGCGAACGTGCGGATCTTGTATAAGTATATTCTACGTATGGGGGGTCGAAGACGCATTAGAAGTACCACCGCTACATGCAAAACGAAAGAGATGACAAGACGAGCAAGACTGGTATCATTATGCGATGAGATGAGATGAGATGTCGAAGTAAGAGAGGGGTACATAGTGAAGGAAGGTGTCGTCGCAGATCATGCTCTCTATGATGGCGTCAGGAGGACCGACCGCTATCTCTGAGATGATCTCTTACATTTCTCGAGCTGGAGGGTGCTGCACGACGCTTCGCAGCCGCGGACCGAGCCGAAGCAGCACTGTTGCTACTTGGACGTGGTCGCTTGCGGGGGGCCGCCAAATCAGGGCTGTCGTCACTATCGTCCAGATAAATTATATGCTGCTCAGGCGGCGGTTTCTTGCGAATTGGCCCAGCCATGATCTCCACCTCATCGTCGGATATGGTGGAGAGCCGTGAATCTCGAGAGGAGCCAGGTCTAGGTGGTGATGGGACCAGGACAACAGAAGGCGACCGCTCGCGGACCGGTCGCTTGTACCGTAATGGAATGATGGGTCGAGGTACTGCGCTGACCGGAGCCCGAGCCGTGGGGCCCGTTGCTATCGGTGTCGGTGGGTTAGGCAGAAAGTCGATAGGGGACGACTTCCGTGTAGTCGGAAGCGCGTGTTCTGGCACTGCCGTGGAAGACGACGCGGTGGAAGATGGCGGGGAGACATGCTGCGCAAGGGGTGGAGACGGAAGCCGGGCAGGCGGAGGGGTCGGGACTCGAGGCGGAGGCGGAGTTGTAACACGGGAAGATCGCGGAGCTGACGCACGTGAGGAAGGAGGCGTTGAGAGACTGAGAGGGACCTGAGCGTAAGGCGGAGGAAGCACACGATCGGGTAGCGACTCTAATATGCGTGGAGGTCTAGGAGTCGGGGCTCGTACTGGCGCCGGAGTTGGGTCTCGTGCTGGTACAGGGCTCGGGTCGCGAGCGGTTACGGGAGGCGATTCACGTTGAACTACTGCCTGAGGCTCGGGCGTCGGGGATGCATAGAGGTCGTTCATAGCAGGGTCGAAATCGATGTTACCGCCGGCTTCGTTGTCCTCTGGTCCTTCGTCTTCGGCCTCGGTGAACCATGCAGATGCATTGTTGGCCTCTCCGTCTGCCTCAGCGTTGTCCTCATCGCTGTCGCTGAGAGAGTCGTTCTTGTCTTGGCCGTTGGTCGTACCGAGCTGGACAGGCCGAGTAGACGAAGGGGTGCCCTCTTTGTCTAGTTTCTCCTGTTCGAGGCGCGCCTTCTCTCGGATTGCTGCCCGCTCGGCCCTGCTCTGCTTCGTCGCAGGCTCCTCCTTCTCCTTCGCTGCCTTCGCCTGCTCCTTCCTCGCCTTCATTGCCTTGGCGACCACCGCAATCGCATGTCGTGCCTTGTGAGATACGCCCACCGGTACAGGTGTGAGCGCACGCTTGCGAGGACGCCCGCGTACTGGCGGAGGTGCATCCGGATCTCGTAGCGGGTGCTTGCGAGGACGACCCGGTTTGCGCTTCGGGGTGTCCTCGGCGTCGCGCGCCTTGGCTGTCGGAACGCGTGGGCGGGCGCTGCTCCGCTGCGTGGGCGGCTCTGCATCAGGTGTGTGGGCAAGCTTGCGCTTCTTCTTCGGTGGTGCGCTCTCCGGCTCCGGTACGGCACGACCAATAGGCTTGAGAGTCTTGGATGCGGCAACCTTGGTGGAAGAGGCACCTGCGGCGGCGAGCTTGCGGTCAAGAACAGGAAGGAGCGGCTTCGTGACCTTGGCGCCAACTTTGCCTCCGACTCTGGGGTCCGAAGGTGTGCTCTGACCAGCAGGAGTGGTCGCTAGGGCCACGCCGTTCTTAGTGCGCGGCGCAACGCGGAGAGGCCATAAGACTTGGTAGATGTTGAAGTGACGCAAGCACCTGGAATTCGAGGGTGAGAGACAAAAGCACAACGAAAGGACATGGTAATACCTTGGACATTCGTGCTCTCCGGATTGGTCGTCATCTTCCGGGCCCCATTGGATCTGCTCGGCGTTGTCGAAGATGACCGGAATGACAGTGGAACATGTTCTGCATTTCGGAAACCGGCCATCCTCGGTGGGGACAACGCCTGCCTGAGCTTGAAGTAGCGCAGACACGAGCTCTGCATTGCCTAGGAGGCGCTTCCGCGAGCCTAGCAAGTTGTTTGCTGCCAGTTTGTTTATGATGGCTCGCGCCGTTGGCGCTGGCGCTGGCCTCGAAGACGGAGTAGAGAGCGCGGATTGCGATCGTTGCTTATCGTGAGACTTGCGGGGTCCCCGCCGCTTTGTCTCGTCGTAGAATTGTGATGGCTTAGCCCTGCGAGGTCGAAGAGAACGACTGCTGATGCCCTCGCTTTCATCACCATCATCTTCATCC
This sequence comes from Limonomyces culmigenus, assembly GCA_002233555.1. Classification (NCBI taxonomy): domain Eukaryota; kingdom Fungi; phylum Basidiomycota; class Agaricomycetes; order Corticiales; family Corticiaceae; genus Limonomyces; species Limonomyces culmigenus. The sequence continues at coordinate 20,652 of LCTX01001486.1, read as the reverse complement.
TCAGCATCGTCGCCACTTTCATCCTGGGCTCGGCCTTTGCCTTTGAGGTCCGCGGGTAGGGTGTGCTGGTCTGTGTCTACAGCAGTAGGCGTGGAAGCAAGAGAAGGCTGTACTGAGGTACGAGTACTAGACAAGGTGGCTTCGAGGGAAGCACGGCTAGATCCTCCATTCTTGTGGGAAGTGTTCGACACAGCAGAGAGAGGCTCTGATGAAGGTGCCAACGAGGCCGATACTGCATATGTTTTCGGCGATCGGGCATTGGACGAAGAGCCAAGATCAGTAGACGTGAGGAGAACAGGAGGCGACATGATGGCGGAAGGTGGCGAAGCAGCTTTCCCGTTAGCGTCTTGCTGCTGAGTGGGACGGCTTAAACCATCTGTATGCAAAGTAAGAAATCGCCGGATTCACCTGCCCTGATCGTACGAACCGTCACTGTCACTACCGCTTTCGTCATCGGGTTCCTTGCGCTTGACCTTGTTCACATGGTAAACTCCACGACGAGTACGTCTCTCATTAACGTCCACAGGGGCCTCAGGTTCCTCATCCGAGCCGGCACCAATGGACGAGTCGGACTCGTAGTCCCGCAGCACGGCAGTGAAGAGTTCGCTTCCCTCCTCGCCCGTGCGGGGGGAGTAGCCGCCCTTGCCTCGACGCTCGCAAGTAGCACACAGACAGTCCCTGTTCTTGTATCCAACTGCAGAGAATGAGTGCGAATGCAATGGATGTATAATCGACCCACAGTAGGAGCTGCCATAGTGTGTAGTGATCTCCTCACCCATGGCAATCGGCCTGAGCACACGGAAGGTGATACATCGGCCATCACGAAAGAGCTCGACGTTGTTCTTGCAGTCGTGCTACAATCTTGGCTCAGCATGAACACGAGCTGAAGGGACTGGCCGTCTTACGTTAACAAATCGAGCAGGTCCAAGGAAGAGATGGTTCATCTTCTTCTGCCGCGAGTGGATGACGCTAAAGTCGCGACGGATGCCAAGGCCAGTACGCGGGTCAGCGTGCTTGAGTTTGTGCTCCTCCTCTCTTGAAAGATCTGCCATGGAGCCCTTGAGCTCGGTGACAATCGTGCCGACCGGGAGGGGACGAGTTGCGAGCATGCACAGTTCAGACTTGCCAGTCTTGTGGGTGTATCGAGACGTGTGAGCAATTTCGATGGACCCAGTGGGCATGTAAATCTCAAAGTAGCGGGAGGCGTGACTGCAAGCAGGATGAGAGAGGCAGGCGGTGTGATGTGGAGGAACGTACGTGGCGAAGGCGTTGATTTGCTTCTGGTCGTAGTTGCGGATATAGTACTGCACCGAGACGAGTCTGGATTCGGGTTGAGTACATTGATTTATACATATTTAGGCACGTACGACAAGAGACTATCCACAGCTTGCTTGATTGCAACCTCCTTATGGATCTTCGCGCTTACGAGCTGTGAAAGGGTTGTCATGAGCATCACAGAGCTTTCTAAGCACAACGCAAGGAAGCGCGACGTGGACGCACACTCACCTTGCGCACAATAGCTAACAGCTCGTCTGCACTGGCTTTAGGAAGCGACCGGGTCGAATCCATGCGGTGCACCAGAAGAGGGACGATGTTCGCGCCCAGCTTCTCAACAAGGATGTGACTGAGAAAGTCGTCGTCGTTGGACAAGTCGTGAACGTTCATTGAAGTGGTTGGACGCCATGGGATGCGCTCTTTCTTGTATTCCCATCGGATGGTGTCCTGCGTCCGACGACGCGTCTTGGGTGGCGAGTTGCCAGTCGTGCTGGCCATCGTCCGCGTTGGTGCCACTACTGGACAGGTAGACAAGCGAGTGATATGACGATGACAAAATCACGAGCGCCGAAGCCCAGCGCGTCGAGGGACAAGGAACGGTCGGCGCCCTCTGAGGGCGACACGCGAGTCCGAAGGACGCGGTTGAGAAGGGACGTTGCACTGCACTGTCTTGAGACCGGTTCTAATGAACCGACTAACACAACCTCCTGAAGCGAACAACATATTGTACGTCTCTGCAGTAGGAGGATAACAAGCATGAAGATTTACGACATTGATAATGCGATCTCATGCCACCGTAGAGATCAGGAAACACTGAGTTTCTAGGAAACAATGGGGGGGACGGGAGAGGAATAACAAAACTTACCTGCACATTGATTGTGTCTTGAGGATGACAACGGTACGAGCTTCAAATGCTCTGTTACATTACGAACTCTGATAAAGAATCAGAGGATGGACTGTGGGCAGCCCTCCTGCGACGCCCTCTCGGCTCGGATGGAACTGGACCAATGCATAGCATTCTATCTCCGCTTCCGACTAGGCGGAGACGGTCGGATATTGTAATGGTAATTAGACGCGACAAAGTAATCACCAGGACCGTGCGTTGCTTTATCTCGATGACAAGCCATAGCCATCTCGGCCAAAACACTTTAAACAACTGACAGCCGTGCATGCTAGAGCTTGAGGCAATGCTCTTTCCCAAGCGATAGCTATAGTGTGAGCACTTGATTTAATGTCACGTTCACTGATTGCGCGGGCACACAAGTGGCGATGAGCCCACGGTTTGGGCGAAAGATTTGACCATGAAGAAGATAAAAAGATGAAGCAACAAAGCTAGCCCCTGACGATCCGCGTTCGAGTCAGGTATTTCAGAACCTCTGTACTTCGGTTGGGAGGTGAGATTTGTTGTCAAGAATTGAGGACGTGGAAGAGAAGGAACTCGAAGACATACCATGGGTCTAACGGTCGTGCTCGCTTCCGACGCTTCGCGAACGCCACCGAAGCATTTCCTGACGTCAGCCGGTCCTGACTCCGGAGTGGCACGGTCACACGCCCTAAACCGGCTCGGTGGCGGTGCTCGTCCCTTCGTCTCTCCCTCCTCCTTTCTGCGCGCGCTGGGCGTTCTGTTACCCTGTACATGCTCGAGATACATCCTATAGCTAGCTTTGAAGTAACTATGTGCATCTATCCATTGAAATGTGTCTGCTTTCAGCATTCATGGTCGAATATGGGTTCATCCTGGGGTGCCAGCCTCTTGCTCACTCACTATACGTGTTCTGCGTGCTTGCTAAACAAGGTGCTTCAAGATGTGGTTTCCACTCTGCTCTATACGGCTTTCGGATCCTCTGCGCCTGCGTCCCAGCCACTCTCAAGCGCCCGCTCAGCCCACTCAGCGTGTTCGTTCGCGGCCTCCCCTCGCGCTGCGTGCGGCTCGGCCTCGTCGTACCCTATCCGGGCACCCAGTTGCGTGAACCACTTGCCGTTGGCTGCGTGCCCTGCCTCGGCCACGGCGACCTCGAGCTCCGCCTCTGCAGCGCGCGCAGCGTGAGGCGCCTGCGTCGCCGCCCGCGCCTTGCACTCAAGCGTGGACACGCGCTACTGTGCACGCGGTCTCGAGCGCGCCCGCGCTCAGCATCGCCGCCACCTGCACGCGCTCACGCTCGAGCAGCGCGTCCTCGAACGCGTGCTGTGCGGCGTCGCGCTCGCCCGCGCAGCGCACGAACGCCTCCGATTCGGCCGAGCCGGAGACGGAGCGGCCCCCGTGCGCCTCCGTCTGCGCAGGCGCGTGCGCGTGCGCGCAGTCCACCTCCGCCTCTACGAGCACCCCCACAGTGTCGGACGCGCGCTCCTCTGCGCCCGCGAGCTGCGCCTCGAGCGTCTGGATACGCTCGAACACCACGCTCAAATCCTCCTCGAGGTCGCTGACGCACGTGTGCGCGTCCCTGAGCTCGAGCCGTGCGTCCCCGAGCTCCGCCGCGGCGGCGCGCGCGGCGTGAAGCGCCTGCGTCACCGCCCATGCCTCGCACTGGAGCGGGGACACCCGTGACTGCGCGGGCCGCCTCGTTCTCGAGTTCCCGGATCCTCGACGCCGTCCCGCGGAGTACACTGAGAGCGTTTGCTATACGTGCCTGCGCGTCCGTGAGCTCAGCGCCTGCGTCCCGGCCGCTCTCGAGCGGCCACTCCGCCCGCTCAGCGCGTTTGTTCGCGGCGTTCCGCTCGCACTGTGCGCCGCTCGGCCTCCGATGTCGTACCCCACCTGCGCCAACGCTGCAGATCTGCTTTAGTTCATCAGAGGGACTCACTCTAGACTCTTGGACAGACTCGCCACAGCAGCAACGGGTGCATGGGTTCAGTGAGGGGCGGTGGACTCTCCCGACCTCATGCGAACGCGGAGGCCGGCTACATGCTCACTCTACTCCCTCTCAGACCCACCCCTTCATCCTTACGCCTTCAAGTGTTCTGTTTGGACTGTTCTCTCAAAGTGTAAAACGGACACACGCGCGGGAGGCACGCCAAGAGTTAGGTGAATCAGCACCCGTGCTTGTGCACCTCAAGTGGAGTAAGGCCGGGTGTGCCTCAGAATCATATATGCAACTGCACTACATAGCTCGAGGCTTATTGGGATGAGATAATACACTAGGTGAGGAGGTGGCTATGCAAGCAGAGAGGGAACTTGGGATGTACATTGTAAACAAGCTTGGATCGGTATTGCAGTCTGATTGATACCCACACAAAAAAGTGCCCAATCTAAGCCATAGCATAACCAAAGCAGTTGTCGTGCTAAGGTCTAACTCAGGTTGAGCAACAGAATGCCCAGCGCGCGCAGAAAGGAGGAGGGAGAGACGAAGGGACGAGCACCGCCACCGAGCCGGTTCAGGACGTGTGACCGTGTCACTCCGGAGTCAGGACCGGCTGACGTCAGGAAATGCTTCGGTGGCGTTCGCGAAGCGTCGGAAGCGAGCACGACCGTTAGACCCATGGTAAAGACACGGGTTGACTGCATCGACACCTTCCTCTTTCATCCCGGCAGAACGAGGGCGCTCGTCCCACGCCTCATGATGCGTGATGACTTATCGCGGCTGCTCAACATCGATGGACCCGTAGACCTTTGACTCAAACCACTATGGCGTCTCTCACTGGCCTCTACGATGTCCCAGATATAGACAAAGCCCAGCTCCGCGCGGCCGCGGAGCACATCGCGTTTCCGCCCCAACTTCCGCAGGCAGCACTGGACCGGCAGCGTGAGGTTGCCGTTGAAAGCGCAATTTGCGCGCTAACAGCGGCGACCGCACGGTACTACGCCGGTCAGAGTGCCCCGGAAGAGAGAGGGTTGTGGGACCGACTAGCCGACTCCATCCAGCAACTCGGCAACCACTTGCTAGTTCCCCTGGACAAGGATGCGCTTTTCAACGATATAAGAAAGATGAAGGAGCAAGGTGTGTGGCTTGTCTGCAGTCAATCATGCCTCTTGGGCCCTAATGGCACTCACAGATACGATGGTTTTGCACATCCGTGAGCAGAACACCGGTATGATTGTTCGCAAAAAGGCATTCAGCACGTCGTTCGAGGTCTTTGAGATCTACCCTCCTGCATCCATCGTTATGGCCTCTTCCGGAAAAGTGGTCCGCACATTTCCAAGTTCAGCAGTGGAAGTGGACGAAGCCACGATGCGCGAGAACGGATTTCTCGAACAAGTAATTCGACCACTCCCTCTATCTGGGTTTATGTCTGATCATATCTCCTAGGTGACGTCCATGCTTTCCAAGCTGGATGTTGAAGTGATGTCAGGCAGCGTTGCGATATCCAAAAAGGGCGGTAACGATCATCGGGAAGTTCGAGAAGCTGCCGACCCCCACTACGTCTCTGAGTTGTTTCTTGGAATCCTCCTCGGCTATGGCCGACGTGTAGCCGTTCAAGGCGTCAACAAGCGCATCGCCGACGACGTACTCTGGAAGAGCGCCTTGCGACCTTGGCGCCGGTCGCCGGCATGGCTGCTTTGTCGCGTCCTGCTCCAAACCACGGTTCGCAACAATGTTCAATACAAAGCTTTCGTGCTGCTTCTCCATGCGCGAACGCTCAGCATCTCATCCCATCATCATCTCGAAGCGGAACTCCTGTTCTTCATGCAAGCGAAAACGGCCCGGCGTCTGGATAAACTCAGGACGGAGCACTTACCATTGTTTGTCAAGTCCGCCGTGATAGCTGCCATCGAAGAAAACCAACGTGGCCTGCAATCTTGGTGGCAGGAGACTGAGGCTAAGTGTCACACAGAGCGAGCTTCAGCATGGGCCCCGCAAGAACTCGACTTCAAATCAGATACCTTGCAGTCTTTGACTAAAAGCCACCATCATCTCGAGGCCGCGGTAGCTCGACAACCCACCATTCTGGCCCCTTACACGTCTGAACCTGCGACTCCTTCCCGCATCCAATCATCTGACTTCAAGCACTACGCCGATGGAAAGCTGAAACAGGCAGTTGCGGCAACGAACCGTTTTGCGCTCGCCGACTTCGAGGCTGCGGTACGGACGCACATCGACGTTTGGGTGAGAGGCCAGACACTTCTGCCCGCCACACACATTGGGAACGCATGTGCTACTCTTGCCTCGTGCTTTGTTCAGTACGATGCAGCTGCTAGATCTCTCTATGCTCGGGATCCTCTCGATCTCTCAACCTACGCGTTAACTATCCTGGAGCTCTGGGTTGCAATCGATCGTCTCGCCGTAGCAGGTATACCGCTTATGGCTCGTTATCGTCCAGAAGTACCCGATTCATATTCGCATCCACTGCTCCTTCGGACCAAAGAGGATTTGGAGCGGGCAAATATCTTGGAAATCTACATTCGGGCCCGAACTACTGCGGCAGATATTGGCTCCTCGATCTTCACTGATCGAGCCGATTCCTCGTCCTTCGCGGTGAAGTACTTTCAGTCCTCGACCACCCTGCAGACCTTGAAGCGGACGATTGAAGCAGACGCGGAAGCAGCCCGGAGGAAGAAGCTCACCGAGCTCACAAGAGTGAATGCTCAATACGAGAGTCTTCATGCTCAGTCCCTCGAGATAGAGCACGAGGAGTTCTGGGTTCAGAAGAAGCGGAGGATCATACATGCTCAGGGCCGGTGCAAGAGGTGTAAAGTCGAGACTGCGAGGGAAAAGCTCAAGATCGAAGTGCACGAGTGGCCTCTTTCAACCAACGCCCATCAAGCAGAGATGACAGTGTTTGAGCTCCGGGTGCCCCTTGCAGTCGCCGCTTGGCGATGCGTCACGTTCATGGTAATGGCACCAATTGGAACTGTCAAACGGGACGAGGGTGCAACGGCCTTCTCGCCGCTACCCCAATACGCTGCGTTGGCTTCGCGCTATGGACAGTTTCATCATTCAGCTAGGATCACGATTGCATCCGAGGCAAAGTCGGTCCTTCAGTCTCATTACTCGCACGTCAAAGCTCCAGCGACCGAAAGCGAGATCTACGTCAACAGTGGGCTGAGGTTCCGTTTATACGATGGAGCTGACGGAACGTGGGCTGCGGGACCGTTCTCAGACTTCTCCATGGCTCGATACGGGACGCTGATGGTCCCAAACATCAGCCCGTACTCCTACCTCTCCTATACCGTCGAAGGCACTCAGCATACCACCAACCACGTCATTGCCGATCGAGCTTCATGTCCCAAGGACCTCACACTGCAAGAGCACGATGCCTTCGGCTCCTTACGGAGTGGTGGCCGGTGAGTGAATCATTGGTGCGCAGAAGATCGTCATTTGACTGACATCTTTGAAGGTTGCAGTGGATGAACCTCTTACGCGAACTTGAGGCCGGATCTCTCACACTTCGAAACGAGGAAGTCTACACCTTGCTCACACAGGCTGCGTGGCAGCTGGGTCCTCCGACAGAGAACGCATCCGATCGTGAATGGCACGAAGAGATCAAGAGCAGTAGGTTCCGTGCTCGGTTGTATGAAGTCTGTTTGCACATTCTCTCAAACGTGCGAGCAAATTGGCGAGAGGCAGTTACCGTCCGAGGACTAGGTGAGTTTGGGTAAATCAAAGTATACAATTCGAGAGCTAAGTGCATTTCAGTCGATCTTGCTTTGAGAGGCCTGGCCGCATCTTCCGACGAGCATGATCGCACTACTCGGCAGGTGGCCTACACATTGCTGCGGGAGGCACGCAAGGTGGCGTTCTCGTGGTTGCTCGATGTCAAGGGGCTGCTGCTAGCCGACGACGACCTTCAAGAGGACGAAGACCGTGGTCTTTATCGACAGCTAGCTTGCGAGCTGGCTCTCCTCTGCCGAAGAACATTCGATGTCAGCCACCAAGACTTCTCCGGAGTTCTTGCTGATCAAGCAGACGTGCAAGTCCTGGTAGAGTGCGCTATCACCATCTGGGAGAATCGTACAAGCACGGCTCAGACTCCTGCACACTTGCAAACCATGTTCTCGCGAGACGCACGACTAGCGCACCGATTGCAACATCAATTATCTACTCGACTCATTGATGATTGCACTGGTCTGACGGCAGCGATTTTGCGGGTATGGCCTGACTTCGTCCCTGGCTCGCGGAGAGGTCTATGTACAGGTCGTTTATGGATGTTTGTCGATACTGCACCTCAAGCTGGAAGAATCAGCCAACAAATTCATTACAACCTCCTGAACGGACAACTCCTGGTGAATGGCAAGCCTCTCGGCCGTCTTCCGACGGAGGTGACCAACCACAGCTTCTACCACCGGACGTTTGGAAAGGCAAGAGAGTCCACAAAGTTTAAGCGTGTTGTTTTGACGTTTTCTTCAGCGTATGTTTGACGTCGTTCCTGCAGATATAGTCGGGATGCAGTATGTCACACGCACTCGAATCAAGGGAGAGTACCAGGTACCGCTCCACGTCAACAGGTACCTCCGGCACTGGGCTAATCTGTATGTGTAGATAATGTTTTCGTTGGACAAGGGCTGCTTGCGCATACAGGCAAGAACGAAGAGTAGTCGATGGGAAATACTACCACATGGGGTGTTTCGGGATGACTTCCCTCATAGTCTGGTGGAGGACTGTGCTCACTGGATCGACGTGGACTCCAGAGGACTCGAGTTCCGATCGCTGCACGACCAATGGCACTCCTCGACCTCGAACTGGACCATCGCTCTCACGGCTGGATCTCAGCTCTCACGGCTGGCTGTTCGAAATGGCAATAACGAGCAGATCGAACACCTTGTGGACTATCAAAGTCGTACGTTCAAGATGCTCTCACAGCGCTTGTCCAGTCTCGAGAAACCGTCATTCATGCAAATCATCTACGTTCCACAAACGGGCCATGCATACGTGACGCTTTCCCGGCTGCGTCTTCGCTTCACGTTGACATCCGGAGGCGAGCTCGAGTCGGACGACCTACCATCCATGATTGTGGACCATTCACAGTCTGTTGGCGCCTTCATCGGACTGCACAATCAGTTGGTCTTGTGCCACAAGAACCTGTCACTTCGTCATCAGCGATGTGTTCTCATACCTCACGGGACCAATATCACCACCACTCATGACAGAGGTCACGTTCGAGTCACCATCGACGCGTCCGACGAGACCAATGTCCCCTATCATAGATACGACATCGACGCCGAGTTGGGCAGGCTCACGACCCATGCAAGCTTGACCAGTCGACTCTTCAAGGTCTACCTGCATGCAATCACCAGCAGCTGCCTTCCCGATCCTCTCACGCATCAAACAGGAGTGGAAACGGCGTTATGGGAGCTCACATCGGCGGCAAACTACTCGTCCATGGCTCTTCATGAGTTGGATGTCACCATCTTGAAGCTTATCGGCTCGCTCACTCCAATACGCGAGTTCTATCCGGCTCATCTGCGGTGTATGTCAACAGTCCGCTGGAACTCGACCCTCAATGTCTTCTCTCAGCATGGCGCATGGGCTGGAATTGTCCAGTCAATTCTACGGCATTCAGACACCCTCAGGATCTTCCACTCTTCCGAGTCGCCCATAGATCTGCCAGCTGCCATTACAACACTTGATCGCGAACCTCATCTGCTAGCTCGGGCATCCATTCGGCTGCGTCATGCATATCCCTCAGACATGATTGTGGCAGCTGGTGCCAGTCACGGGGGTTCAGCAACTATCAAGGACATCGTCTACGGGTGCCGATCTCAAGGAGTAAGTCAGATCATGGCCGCTACTTGGGCAGTCCGTCTAGCAAAGACACGAAACGCGTACATCGACTACGACCTAGCGGATTACATCATCGATAACTGTAATTCCATCGACGATCCGGACCATGAACTCCAGTTGGGCTATCATGCTGATTGGCTCTCACTCCAGCCGTCATCTTGGCTAGCATTGTACGACCTATGTCGTCAGAGCAACCGCTTTGGCCGAGCTGGATACTACCGTCTGACATTTGCGTTGGCCACCCTCTCGTATAGCTGCCCGGGAATGAGGAGCCTCGTTCCGGCTGCTGTCGCTGCTGCATGCAACCGACGCTTACACGAAGAAGCACCACCTCCATGGATCACATACGAACTTCATCAAGGGTTTGAACGCCATCATGCGACTGTTGTCTCAATCATCATAGATCAGTATGCTGTCCCGCTTCCTGAAACTCCGGCAGATGATCTCGAGCGTGGTAACAAGGAGGCCATGGGAAAGTTCAAGCAACGCAAACTGACGTTCTATAACACAAGACTGCAGTCCTGCGCTACGTCACTTGCATCGAGGCTCATCGCTCAGCCTGATGGTCAGCCGTTTGTCCTATCCGACGCCATGGAGGCAGAGGGCCAGTACTCGATCTGGATCGAAACTCGAGGATGCTTGAAAGCAGTGGATGAGTACTTCACCCACTGTGCTCATAACGCTGATCTGTATACCCACCTTGTTGACGTGGAGAACATCTTGCGGAGAGAATACACAAGCACCGACCGACATCTCCTCAGTATCGACACATTCCAGTCGCAGAACCTCAAGGATATCATTCTGGCCGACGCGCAAAGCAAGCCTACCTATCTAGGAATCCCTACTCTTATCGAGCGGATTGCGCACATGAGCACTGAACTACCACTTCCTGGGTCTCTGCTTCTGCCACTGCATCCATCCAAGACCAACCTGGACGGCAAGCATGCTGCGGCCCAGAAGTCTGAGTTTGTTGATCTTACGACGCTGATTGACGAACTGCGGAGCCAGAAGGGAGTCGGAGAGATATACGGGAACGACCTCATGCGTAGCTTGGAGTCTGCCAAAGCCCGTGGTGCGTCCAGCAGGTTCCTTGATGGCAACATCGATCCGACTGCACTCGCTGCTATTGAGGAGGCCGTGGTGGTTCTGAAACAGGCATGCGACACTGCGATGTCTCAACTGCGGTCGCAAGTTCGTGCACAAGCTGACTCTGTCGACGATATTCTCGACTCATGCGGGCTACTTCCAAGAGTGACACCCACTGCATTATTTCGACTTCTGTCCTTCCATGCACGGAATCGCACTTCACCTATCCTCAAAACTCAGATTGTTCGACTGGCACAAGCCTTCATCCTCTATCAACACGCAATGCGTATGCGAAGCTTGGCAGTTTTGAGCTTCACGGAGGAGCTCATGACAGAGTGGGGAAACTGGAGGGAAGACTTCACCGGCGAATCAGAGGACGACCTCCTTCTCCAGGTATGTAATCTCTCTTTACCGATCACGACCAACCCTCATCAGACGTTAGATTGATGGGAACTTCCGGATCCGGCATCACCAGCTTGAAGTCGCTCGCGAGATGATTCGCCCCAGCTCAGAATCGAGCTCAGTGTACCAAGTCAACATGGGGGAGGGCAAAACATCCGTCATCACGCCGATGGTAGTGTGTGGTCTTGCTGACGGTCAGACGCTGGTACGAGTCGTCGTCCTGAAGGCCCTGTCCGCTCAAATGGAGACCCTCCTGGTGGCTCGTCTTGGCGGCATCGTGAACCGACGCGTTTTCTACTTGCCCTTCTCTCGAAGCATTGACCTAGTCCAAAGCGGTCGTGCACAGGTGATAGAGGATTTGCTCAAGGAGTGCGCCAGATCCGGCGGTGTCCTTCTTGCACAGCCCGAGCACATATTGTCGCTGAAGCTCATGACTATTCACACAACGATCTCCGATCAGCACAACATCGCGCATCAGCTGCAAGGACTCCAGCAATGGCTACGCAAACGTTCCAGGGACGTTCTGGACGAGAGCGACGAGCTTCTCCATGTGCAATATCAGCTCATCTACACACACGGAACACAGCGTCCGGTCGATCACCACCCAGACCGTTGGATATGTGTACAACAGCTCTTAGCATTGGTTGGCTGGCTGGCTCCTCAGCTACACGACAGCCACCCGACCGAGGTGGACTTCACAGTTGGCCTTCCCGGTCGATTCCCAAACATCCGGCTGCTTCGGACACCCCATCACGACCTTGCCTACACACATCTCAAGCGGATGGTTGCAACTGCGATTCTCGAGGGCGAGATGCCTATGCTCAACCTGTCGCATATCACTGAGGAAGAGGAGCGGCAGACCATTGTGGATTTCTTCACTGCACGACACGTCAGTATCAAGACAACGGACGATGCAAAGGAACTTTGCCAAGGAAGCTGGAAATCGATCTTGCTCATGCGTGGTTTGCTTGCCTTCGACGTTCTTCAGCATGTTTTGCGGGACAAACGGTATCGAGTCAACTACGGCCTCGATCTCTCTCGTTCACTTCTGGCTGTCCCTTATGCTGCCAAGGTATACTTTCTTTCCAATATCACAACACTGTATTAACTGCGGCCTCTGTTTTAGGATATGCCAAGTCCTCGAGCGGAGTTCAGTCATCCGGACGTCGCGATTGCTCTTACAGCCATGACATACTACGCAGGAGGCTTGACTGAAGAGCAGCTCTTCCTCTCGTTCAATGCACTTTTCCATACGGACGACCCAGCAATCGAGTTCAACAGTTGGGTTGAGCAGGATCCAGCACTACCGATCTCTCTGAAGCGGCTGAACGGAATCAATACGAAGGATGTTCGACAGTTCCACGAGCAGGTCTATCCAGCGTTCTCACACAATCGGGCCACAGTGGACTTCTTTCTAGCCCAGCTGGTCTTCCCGAAGGAGGCTCGCGAGTTCCCTCACAAGCTATCTACCTCAGGATGGGATCTTGCCCCGGGTCAGAAGACGCACGTTACAACCGGGTTCAGTGGTACAAATGATCGGTGTCATCTTCTCCCCGCATCCATAGAGCAGCGTGAGCTAGCTCAGCAATCTGGCACCAGTGCCTCAGTCCTCCAGGCCCTTCTTCGTCCCGAGAACAACCACTACCGCTGTATGGTCGACGGTTCTGCTCGGCCGTTGAGCACTTGTGGCTTCATCGACCACCTCGTCCAGGAGAGCCCTCAGATTCGAGTGCTTCTAGACGTCGGGGCACAAATGCTTGAGCTTCAAAACCAAGAACTCGCCGCATACTGGCTGTCTCGACGACCACAGGGAGTATCAGCTGCAATCTTCTTCAACGATCGTGACGAACTCACTGTCCTGACTGCGGATGGCACGGTTCAGCCCTTCGAGTCATCTTCGTATCAGCAGTCAATGGACCGAGTTGTGGTCTACCTGGACGATGCACATACTCGCGGAACCGATCTCAAGCTGCCCCGTCAGACTCGCGCTGCGGTTGCTCTAGGCCCCAAGGTCACGAAGGATCGCTTGGTCCAAGGTACGACTCAAAAGAAGATATATGTGAAGTTGGAGCTAACCATGGTCATCTCCCAGGATGCATGCGCATGCGCCGCCTCGGAAATGGCCAATCCGTAGTCTTCTTTGCTCCTCTTGAGTGCGACACGTACATCCGAGCCTCCATGACAACTGCCTCCGATCAAGCTCTCGTGGGCGCCAAGGACATCCTGCGCTGGGTTATGAGGGAGACATGTGACGACATCCGGCACTACGTTCCACACTGGGCGCAGCAAGGCCTCGATCACATCCGCCGGACCCAAGGGGAAGACGACTTCGAGGTCACGAGAAACAACGATACTCTTCGCCAAGCTTGGCTCACTCCTGAAGGCCGTCGGTTGGAGGATATGTACGGCACGCGTCACACGAATCACGAGCTTATGGTGGCTGTTTCAAAGGTTGAAAGTTTGCGAGGTCGTCTTCGGAAACTCGGTGTATCGAGCCTAGATGATCCTCAACTGGACGAGGAGCAGGAGCGAGAAATCAGTCACGAGGTCGAGCGGCAACGTCAAATCGAGCGCCCCGCCAAGATGGAGCCCACCGCACCAACTCTGAACGCTGGTCTGAAGGACTTTATCGTAACTGGCGTCTTAGGGTCTCTTATCAGGCTCGACAAGTTGCTGTCAGTACTTTGGATTCCCGAAGGAGAGCATGGTGCACCATGGTCTGCCAACCTACTCGCAACGGAAGACTTCTTCGCTCCTGTGGTAGGCTCTCGTCGAGCAAATACCACTGCGTACGGACGCCCGGTCTGGTGGATCCTCTCTAGCCGACGTTCAGATATCCTCATCGTGCTCAGCCCATACGAGGTCAACTCACTTCTCCCGTTCATCCGTCGCAGTCAGTTCGTACACCTCCATGTCTATACCCCAAAGGTCGTCCAGGGCATGCGCTCATTCTCCGATCTACGCTTTTACGCAATCCCGCCGCTTCCAAGCACGTGGACCCCACCCAGCCGTGGTATCCGTTCGCAGTTGAATCTCTTCTCAGGACAACTTTACTTCGACAGCTATCAGGAGTACCTCGAACTGTGTGCATTCCTTGGGACGGCGTCACCGGAGTCGTCCAGCCTGTACAAGCGTGATCGTGTTCCTCGGCGGTCCGATGGATTCATATGGCCCAGGCACCGCCCGAAGACTCCTGAACTGCAGGCTGTGCTGGCTGACTTCGGCGGACGCAGTTTCCACTTCGGCATGATCAACAGCCTGAAGACTCACATCAGCATGCGACGCAACGGGATGGACTTGACGCGAACACATGTCGGACGACTTATGCATGGACGGCAGCTGACAGAAAGCGACTTCATGGAGGACGGTTCGGCCAGGTTTGAAGAGCAAGCAGACGAAGCACACACGACGTGACTCACTCTATGCGACTCCTTGTCATACACTATTCACTTGTACTTTTAGCATTGCAGCAATCATCTCTATGGTCAGTTGGTGGTGAGAAAAAAAGGTGCATGGATTGCGCTGTCGTCGTACCAGAAGTCACACCGATGCGGAAGTGTGGGAAGCATGAATGACATTGCATGCGAGAGGCATAGGAAGTATACAGGATGTTGCAATGCGAAGATGTCGGAACTAGCAAGACAATTTTGGCGACCGTCGACATGCCTTGTATCCAGCGACCCATCGTCTGCGAGCCCGAACAGAACACGTGTAGTACTCATGCGTGCTTCTGCTTGCCAGAGCGGATCCTCCTGAGGTAGAACTATGAAGACCCGGTTAAGCATGCAGAGATGGACGGCGATGTGCGAACGGACCTCGAGCTCCTGACCCTCAAGGACGTACCCGTCCGCGCGGCCGGACTGGCCCGGGCGGGACGAGATGCATGCGTAGAGACGACCAGCACCAAACTGCGACTCGAGAAGGGTGTCGATCTTGGCCTCCTTCTTGCGCTCGTCCACCTTGCGCTTGACGTGGTTGGAGAGCTTCTTCTCCTCAGTCGTCGCCTCGGTGGTAGCCGCGGCCGCCTTGGCGCCCTTCTTCGTTACAAGCTGGGCGTACTGTGCATAGAGATGAGAATCGCTGTAGAGAAGTGCGATGTATCTGGGGCGTACGTGCGACTCGTACCACTGGCGGAAGGGGGCAGCATCGATCTGGATGATGGCGCCCTTGACGAGCGTGTTCGTACGGACGAGCTCGTTGTTGGTCGCGTTGTAGACCTGTGAGTCTATAAGGTAAACAAAGTGTTTGAAAATCAGGATAATGAGCACGCACGACACCGATGAGACGGGTCTTCTTCGTGATGTTCTCGCTGCCCCAGGCGAAGTTGCCGGACTCGAGACGAAGGGCGCGGTGCTTGATTCCGCCGCCACGGACGCGAACGGTGTGGATGCGCTTAGGCCCGAGCTTGGTGCCCGCGGGCTGACGGCCGAGCTCGAACTTTCGCTTCTTGCGGTAGTGAGCGCGCTGCGCGCCGGACGCCGAACGCTTGTGCCGAGAGTCACGAGTAATACCTAACAGACGTTGCCAAGAGTCGTGAGACACGATCGCGAGTCCATCGAGCGACACGACGCTCACCCATCTTGAGGCGGTCGGAAAGAGGTTGCCAGTCGGAAAGTGGCGCGGCTGGACAGGTGCTGCTAGTCACATGACCTAACGCTCGTCGAGTTTCGATAGACTCGATCAAAGGGCTTCCTAATGGATGATGATATGCAGCATAGAGCAGGAGTATATATATTACTATGAACAGTTCATTGCGATCTCTCAGCCACTCGCGGGGTCTCTCGTGCTGCCGTCGACGTCCTTGATGCATCCACCTTGACCTCCTCGATGGGAGTCGGATCCTCCAAAAATGGCAACTTCGTGAGCAGGTAGCCCGCTAACCCCAAAGCTAAACCTCTATCAGCATAGTTTCTCGACAATAAGAGGGTACGTAGACTTACCGAAGCCAGAAGCCTTCTCTTGAGCGGTGTGGAAGTAGACGCTGGTGATGTACATAGCAAAGAGTTCCAGGGCGATCATGCCGTATGCAGCGTAGATAGCGTAGCGCTGGAGCTCGTTCCTTCGTACTCGTGTGCGAAGGGCCTCCCCGAGCTGGTCCGTGAGGAAACAGCAGCTCATCGTCAAGATGAACACATGGCCGGATACGTCATGACCCCTTCGCATGCGCGGACGCGCGTTCCACCTTCCTTGAGGAAGTAGCAGCGATGCTGCGAAGAGGGAGGGATGTGTGACAGGAGAAATGTGCTTGTTCTCGCCTGGGTAGCAGTACTGGACCGGAACACTGACAACGTATCCGGTCGGGAGGGTAACCGTGCACTCTCCACCAGTGAGACCGATAACGCGCTCGAGGATTGCGGGGCCAAAGAACCAGCTCGTGAAGACGAGCCAAGTAACAGTGGCGATGGTGTACTTGTACAGCCGGCCGTATGTCTGTGCGGTGGGAGGGGAGGTATATAGCAGCGCGGCGAAGCAGGCTGTGGTCCAGAACCATAACCGTTTGATGAATATGACGTTGAGAGGGTTCTCCTTATATGCGAACCAGTGCGTCTTGTGCAGAGGATGGGGTAGATGGCTGACGAGGGGGTTGGAGGTATCGAGGTAGGTGTTGTATGCGATTGAGTACGCAGTTCCAATCCCGATGACGAGTGCGCTGGCTATCGCAGCGTTGCGACCGGATATGGACATGCTCAGGATGGAGTGTTCGTACTGTCGTGAGTGGTCTTTGACCGTGGAGGAGGAGGAGAAAGAGAGCTACCAAGCGCTGCCTGACGTCACCTCGCGCTTGAGGGACACGTGGTCGTGACGTACCGCGCCGTCACGCTGTCTCTTCTTCTCCCACTGCCCACCATCTGGATCTTGGATCGAACGACTATCGTTGGTCTTCTACTTTTGTCTGTTTCATTGCGACGAGCACAAGATACATAAATCTCGAATGGCCCCGGACCATCGTCGCTGAACAGATATCTACCGCTGCTGTACGGCTTGACGAGAACCAACCACATCCGCTGTGCACTATGTCTGTCGCTCTTCTTGTTCAAGATGTCGTCGATCGTGTGATCGAATTTCTTTGGGATGAAAAGCTTACTCTACGTTCTTGTGCGATGGTTCATCCAATGTGGACAGAGCCAAGCCTCCATCATCTGTGGTGGTCTGTTAACGTCGCGTGGGCCAGCCGAGCCGAGAGACTGATCATCCTTGCCAAGGAGAATCCCGTATGCGCTCTTCGAGTCCGAGAGCTCGTGTATAACTCTGAAAACATGCCGCTCGATGACGACCAGGATATGACAAGACGAGTATTGCCGCAGCTGGGGCTTCTGTTACCTCGCCTCAACGCGCTCACGATCATCCAATCGTCATGGAGATCCTTAGGAATCAGCGAATTAAAAACGTTCACCGCTGCATTCGAGAGTATATCAACCTTGTCATTATTTTGGGAACCCGTCATATCGTCTATCCAGACCTTCTTCACCAACTTGCTCGGCTTCCCCAACTTGCGTCACCTGTCTCTCCATTACTTAGGAAGCTTGCCAAACCAGGTTCCAGTCACACCATCCACTCTCAAGCTCCGTTCTCTCTCTTTAGAGAACGTTTCGCGTCGAGAAGCAATCACAACTCCTTTGAGCGTGTCCGGAACGCACAGCCGCATAGATGACTTGCATGTTGACTTGGAGGTAGACGAGCCCCATGAGTTTACATCGTTATGGCAGAGTATGGGTATAGCTGTGACACAATTGAAGATCCGGGTTATTCGCCAGGCCAGTGTGTAACCCAGATGCACTAGAAGCAGCAGGTGGGGCGGCTATGCCAGCCACGAATATGTGCGGGTTGCTAAAGTATCCGCAGACCTCCGCTTAAGTAACAGCATCACCGTCACCAGCCCGTTGACATTCTTGCACATCTCAGCTACAAATCCAAACTATCTATTCAGGTGCATGCAAGACCTACACCTTCTCCACTTGTGCACCCTAGTCCTTCAGCTAAACGCGGTCATTGACGCCAAGAACATCCATTCACTCTCACAAGGGCCTGAAATGGTCAATCACGCGCAGTTACCGTCACTGAAAAGAGTTTTCTTCCGATTAACAGCAAGACCCGGCCTGGATCAACAACAGATTGTCGCTCGGTTCACCGAAACTACGGCCCGGAGACTGCTGATTGTGCAGGTTTCGCTTCGTGGGCCTGTTTTCATGCCTTTACGCAAACGTAGATATCCCAAAGTCATCCAGCCCGAACAAGGTGTATGGAGCATGCGACAACGTCCATAGCGTACAAACACGGCGGTGTGGTATACTTGTACAGTAGTCCTACTCCCAATCACTGTCTTCCTCTTCCTCGTCATCGTCTTCCTCGTCCTCCTCCTCATCATCGTCGTCATCATCTTTGGTGTCCTCACTTGCGCTAACATTCGAAGAGACCACGTCGTAGCTTGCCTCGCTGCTGTGCCTCGGACTCAAAGCACTGGCCGGGGTTTCCGATGTTGGTGCTTGGGGAGCCGGTACGGCTGGTCCTTTGGAGACTGGTGCCACTGGTGGTACCTGCGTCGCTGGCGGCGGAGCGGAGGGTGCTTCTGAAGGGGTGATGGGTTTGGCGGCGGTTGAAGCAGATTTTGTGATAGTTGGTGATGATGTCTTTTCTTCATCATCATCATCGTCCCATGCAAACACTTCTTCCTCGTCTCCAGCGGTAGAGGCTGGATCGAGTGAGTGTATGAGCATGTGCGCCGCTGGGGCCAAAGTCGCCTTACCTTGCAACAGAGTCTTCCTCCGGGCCTCCTCCTGCTGCACTTGATGTTCACGGAAGAAGTACCGAGTCCAGAACTCCTTCTTCGACATGGCGTCAGGTACTAAGTAGAGAGCAAGTCAGCAACTGCCGTGGACATCGTGAGTCAGAGCATACCAAGCTCGTCCATTGTGTTGTTGAGTGCATCCCCGTCGACCTCGTCCTGGAGCGCCTCGACGATCTTCTCAGTCCATTCTGGACTCTTGATGCCGTCTTGCTTGGCCGTGATCTCTTTCTCAACCCAGGCAACGTACGCATCCTTCAGCTCGGGCTCAGCGGCAGGGTCCGCCTTGAGCACCTCAGGATCATGTTTCAGACGGCGAAGGAGGGCCTGTGCGCGTGTTGCCACCGCCTTTTGGGCCTCTTGGGGAGTCGAGTAGTTGACCTCTTTGTCCTTCCCTTTGCTCCCAGCATCGAAGCCGGCACCCAAAGCCAAGTCCATCATCCATAGGTCCGAGCCGTCCCAAGAGACGCCTGCAGAAGCAGTACCACCGCCCTGCTCAGGCGGAACGACCTTGACGGCCTCGTTGAAGAAGTCGCCTGCGCCCTTGACGGCCTCGCGCAAAAGGACGTCCGTCTTTTGCACATACTCTTCCGCCTGAGCACGAGTGATACCCTGGACACGTTGGAACTCTGACGTGAGGTTGGTACGGATCTGGGCGAAGTCGAGGTTGACAGGTCCCTGCTTGAGTTGCTCGGGCAGATTCGCTTGTACAGTGGATACGAAGTTCGCTTGCGCGCTCTTCAGCTCCGGGATGGTACTCTGTACTGCAGAGACTAGATTGGGAGGCAGGGATGCTTGTAGGCGAGTGAAGAACGTGGTGGTAGGGGAGGTAGGAGGGAGTGGGGCCGACGCCTGCGTTGGTGTTGTAGGCTCCTCAGAGGCGAGTGATGGATCTGACTTCTCAGAAATGTCTGCATGTGTGACTTCGTCTGGTAGGGTGTTCGCGTCTCTAGACGTAGTGGCAGCTGTAGGAGGCGTGGCGACGGGGTATGTGAAAGCCTCTTGGAGATCCCGGAACTCGGAGGTGGCCTTACTAGCGACGCTGGCCAGGTCGGATTGGGCCTTGCTTGCCACACTGGCGAGATCCAGCTTACGGGCGGACTCTACAGTGCTCAACGCCTGGACAACGAACGCAGCTGGTCAACGATCGTGCTCGCCGAGACTCAAACGTCCACGCACCTGCTTCCTGAATCCACCCCAGAGCCGACCCAGAGAGTTCGTGAGCTGAGTGACCTCCTCATTGAGAGCCTGGTATCCGGCCTGGGTATCTTGGCTGTTGGTAGATGCATCGTACACTTCCAAGTGAGGATCCATCACTCAAGCCAACTGTGATGACGACAGAGAGGAAGCAAGCGAGATGCGCAGTTCAGTGACTTGCTCAAGTTGCAGTGGGACAGGCGAATATCGCACGTCTACTATATGGAGCTATCGGTACTTTATCTACGAAAG